>BPLS01000677.1:650103-683903 GCA_019656275.1 Rhododendron kiyosumense
CAAAATTTTCTAATGAATTATAAGAACCCAATGATATCTACTAAATTGTTGAAAAAGTCTTGAAATATTTTTCTTAAAGTTTTGTATTGTAGTTCTCGTTTTGCGGACCAAACTTACATTTTGGAAGGAGGGATGGTAGATAATCGCGCACATGAAGTATAATTTTTTTAAATTAAAAACAAATGACTTGTTTTGTACTCTTTTCATGTCAAATTGAAATGACCTCCTACGTACTTGCTAGATCACTTGGCTCATTTGCATGATGCCATCTTAATGTTTTTTTAACTAATTCATGGTGTCCGAGCTAATTTAAGCAAACTTTGACAAAGCCCTAAAAAAACAATTCAACAATGTGTTCTTGCTTGTGAAAATTTGATTAAGGATTGACCAAGCTCCATATGATCTGGCCCCATAATAATTGATTACATCTCAATGCGGATTACGTGCATGAAGTAATAGCACATTGCATAATTAATTTATTTCCGGTACTATGTTTCATGGACTTCAATATGTGTATAGAAGTGATTTCCACACTCCTCTTTTTACAATCTACATTTTTTTTGTCTTTATCCGCATGAATTTACTATGTTGCCCGTTTTTGCAATATACTTTTTCACACATCTAAGGGCAATATTGTAAATTTACGTGAATAAAGACGAAATGAAGAAGTGTAGATTGTAAAAAGAGGAGTGTGAAAATCATTTCTATAAAAACAACCCAAAAGAAAAAAGTCGTATTCTGATCATATAATATACGTACGTACATGCGATAGTGTGAGGAAGTAATGCAACACATGGGCCCATGTTCATTCTGACCACATGTATTATGTATATATAGTATTTGATACCCGAATGTCCATGCTAGCTTACGCGCACTTTGACTAATTCCAGGGCTCTAGAACATAAAGAACTCGAAATCCATCTATAAAAATTGTGTTCTTATCTGCTATCTCAATTCTCTGAAACAACTTCTTCTTTTTCTTCTACTTTTGTGCATACCTAGCTAAACACTAGTTGCAGCCTTAACAGAAGGCCTTGAATGAATAGGTGTGTGAAATAAGTTAAATAACTAAATAAAACTTCCTCCAAAACCAAAATCCCAAACAAAAAATCATGAAAAAATAATTCGAAAACACAAGTGTTAATTTGTATATAATTACGTACCTATCTCCAACTAGTCTGTACATTCTGTTGATGATGTCTTCCTCTTGATCAGTCATGCGTATGAATTCCCATTCAATACTGCTCACTTCTGCACAAAAACAATACAACAGTTAGATGGTAATTAAGTGCTGGAAGAATTGAAGAAGAAGATGAAGAAGAAAACGGAAAATTAATTATGGGCCAAAGAAAACGGCAGGAAAAAAGGGAGATCATTAAACCAAATATAAAGATAATGTATTAAATGCCTTCTGAGGTTGTACTAGGAGTGGTTTTGGCTTGTTTTCTGGGTCTACGTCTGTCCATAGCTTTCTCCTCCAGCTAACCAAGTCCCTTGAGATTTCTAGAGAGAGAGAGAGAGGGGAGGGGGGATGAGATGAATCAGATTAAGATTTAAAAGAGGGTGTGGAAAATCTTGTCTGATAAGAGCTAGCTGATGGAATGGCGGGTGGTGTAACGACCAGACGTTCTTGAAAGACTTCGGCAGTTGACTTGTAGTTACCTACAACATTTTTGACTGGGTCTTAAATTACTTATTTTTTGGTTGATAACTCAGCAGCACGCAACTCGACTAGTCTTGGGGTCGTATTCCACCGTCAGTTTGTTGGGTTTGAATTAAAGTAAGCATGATTTCGAACCTGAAACCTTAAAAAAAACTAAATCTCTAAGTCACAACCCCCATTAGGTTTACCCCTTAGGTTAGTCTTTAATTGTTTTTGAGAGAAATTTTTAAGAATAATGAGTGAACAAAGATAAATAGAAAAAAATTTATTAAAAACCATGCCCTCAAGAGATTTTAAAATCCCAAAACCAACCAGGCCTAAGCTGCGGTGATGGGTTTTCTCCTAGGTCGGTCTTAAATTACATTTTATTCTCTCCATAGATTGAGATAAGATGCAATGATGGGTCTTCTCCTAAATTAATAGGTTGGTCTTTAATTACTTTATTCTCTCTATACATTGAGATAAGATGCAGAGATGGGTGTTGTCCTAATAAAACTAACAAATAAATTCATGAACAGTAGAATTTATGTACTGGAGCACTGTATTGGAGTAATAAATTGCTGCTCAAATTTGTTTGTTTGTATCACTTCTGATTTATCTTAATTTGCAGGTGAAAAAAAATAAAATTAACAAATGTTTTCTATTTCATCCTTGATTATATGATGCTTGGAAACTAGTATATGACTTTGGATTGCATCTTCATTCACTGTTAAATGATTTTGAGATTGATGGATACAACTACATTCTATTTTTTGGACTGGGCATGACGGCTATTCTTTTCTGTCAATCTGAAAAGGAAAAAAAATGCTGTTATGGCGGCTTAAAGGCCAATCGGATCTTAATTTGATCCGGCCGGCTTTAAGGAACCGTTTTCCTTATTCAATAGTCGAAATCTTTGATTCTATACGAGACCGAAGAAGCTGCTTGAAACTGTCCTTGAATTCCGACATGGACGAACAGGGAGTCAACCTGAGTAAGTCAAGACGGAGCTCACGGAAGTTGAATATAAAACACTCTGAGTTTACAGTTGATGAAAGTAACATGGTCTCATACAAATATATTCCAAGAAAATGGAGTTCCATGAAAAAAGGCCCCATTGGCTACTGGTTTTAGGAGGAATTAATATATAGCAATGCTACCAACACATCTTTAAAACACAAATTCGGACACAACAGTAGTGTTCGATGAATGGCTCCGGCCGGACGCAGTTTTGTTTGGAGTTGTGTTTGTAGACTTTTTGTAATGTAAGAACAAGAGAAGATTCCGTACATGATTGACTCTGGGTACCTATGAAAAGTGTATCGACCATGTACAGATTGGCGCGCGAGGTCCATTTTTGGGTCCCACACAAATGATTCAAACCATTTATTAATTTTATTTTTTTGAGTGGACCCATGAAAATCAATCTATTTTGGAATGAAAAATTAATACATCGGATTAAACACTTGCAGTTACCCGTTTGAGTTGATTTTTTGCAAGGTTACTCGGAAAAATATTTTAGAATCAATGAACGATTTGAATCATTTGTTTGAGATCTAAAAATGGGCTCCACACGCTGACCTGTACATGATAGGTCCAATTCTGTTGGTACCCATAGACATTCATGCCGTTGGGGTACGCATGACGATCTAATCAAAAAAAGGGGGAAGGACCTTTGATGTGGGATAATGTCAAGAACGGAATCATTTCGGCAAAGACCTCCACGGACGAGATTATATGGACGAGAGATGTCCAAGAACTTTTACACTTCCGGAATGCCAGGGTGCATAAAAGTTTACGTGAACAGAAACACATATATTTATGACCGGTCGATGCACATGAATCTCTCATTGTTGCGTAAGACTTACGAGAATCAGGCGACCGCAAAAATCTAGGCGGGCATAGCATTGCTCTCATTCCTTTTTCAAAAAAAATAAAATAACAATTGGTAATTTGCCTAGTCATTGATCGTGGGAGCCAATCATTTTTTCCCCCCTAGGCCTGCAAAGCTTTAGGCATATCACGTGGAAGGTTTCTCATCTTCTCATGAACCACCTTCAATTTCGGATGTAATTTGAGCAAATTGGACTTGAAGTTGAAGATGTAGCAAGCTGGCAATAGGTTGATTGCTTGATCCTTTATGATCACCACGCCTCCATGTTTTATTTGACTTTTTTTTTTGAACGGTCAAAAAGTTTTATTAATCTTTGAAGGATTCCAAAGACTAAAAGGACAAAGAGAAAGGTAACAAGTGTCTATCCGAAATCCAAATCCTTGATCGACAAGATGCCAACCAAAGAGCAAACCCCAAGAGCCAAAGTCTAACGCCTAAAAGGCCACAAAACCCAGTAGAACAGTAAAGAACAAATGGGATGCAGTCCAAACTCCAAATCTAGCAAAGCATTTTAAGATCTAGCGTTTTTTGAGCTTCCCAACGGCAACAGTGATGACGTTTGAAGCAAATCTAGCGTTGATCTTTCGACCTGCGGCAGGAAAGGGCATGCATGGTGCACGATGCAAACCATGATCTTCCCCACTCACCTTCTTGAGTGAATTGATGGGTCCGACACTGAAACTGATTTGATACCGCTTTTACTTGTATTTTATTTTGTTACTTTTGTTATATTTTGCTTTTCTTCTAGTTGTAATATGTTTTTATTTTAATATAAATCAGATGGTATGAAAATAAATAAATGCCGAGTGCCAGGCTCAAGATAATGGATACCCCACAATTGGGTTCACATTTCTCCACACCTAATGCAGCATCCTTTGGTAAGCTCATACAGGGGTTCTGTTCCATTCCTCTCTATCAAACACAGTCAAGAACAATGGGAGAACATGTATGATCAGGGGCTAACCCACTTGGGCAAGTGGGGCTAATAAAAAATTTTCTCTCTCTATATGTGTCAAATTCATGCAAATAGGTAGCATTTGTGTAGTACTGAATATGAATCCGTACATTGCATTTATACACTTTTGATCCCTGAAACTTGTACTCATAGAGTTAATAATAGGAAAATAGATAATGTGATAATTTTGTTTTAACGCATATAGTCGAGATGCGCAAGTGTGCCCAAGTAGCCAGTTATTAAAATACATATATACTTTAAAATTGTTACTTTATCATGAATGCTAAAATTAATTTTGGTATGAAAGTGCTTAATTGTAACTCATATATTACGGTTAAAAAAAAGTGATGCCCTCGCTATGTCAAATTCCTGAGTCCGCCACCGTGTATGATATAACTTGTTTTACAGTCCAGAGTTCCTTGTGTTTGTTACAAATGATATCTCGTCTTCCTTGTGTATATAAAATAAAAAATAAAAATAAGAGAGTAATACGACTCGAATTTTGTGAGAAAATGGCCAAAGCAACTTATATGATTCGAACCCCAAAAACTAGTGGAGTTATCCTACGAGTGAACGAAACACCCACCTCTCATGTGCATGTGAGGCACATTCACCCGCACATGACGGGTGTGATCGGTGACTATATCCGTAGTGGTGTCGTCTAACATGAGGGGTGTGATCGGTGTCTGTATCCGTAGCGGTGTCGTCTGAGAATATTGAGACTTTCTACTTACCGCGGTTTCCCAATTCAAGGAGGTTCCAGAACAAAAGTTAGTACTACTAGTAAAAGATAGGCAGATCAAAACAATTACTCCACTTAATAGTAGTTCATTTCTCTAGTAGAAAAACTGGGTCTTCATTACTCAGTGGATATTGTTATAAAATCATACCTATCTCAAGAAGGAATGGAACACGCACCACTCTGACTGGTGCTGGACAATTCTGCACATGGCAATGGGCTGACGTCCATGGCACCACCGCTAACATCAGAGCACTGCCACAGAGGGGTTCTCTCTCCGACTACGGTAGCAAGGCTAATGTTAGTGAGACAAACCCCAGAGAACGGGGAATCCTTCAACCCGCGTATCAAACCCGCCTGCAGGATCTTCTTCCCCCACACGTTTCGAATCACAACATCTGTCATCACGGGAAGAGCATCTGGGTTGTACTTATCGTCAGGGTGGTCACCAACATCACCCGCAATCTTTATCCCTTTCCGCACATTTTCCATGTACACATCGGAGACTGTAATGTTTTTAATGAAGCCGCCTCTGCCGATGTTTGTTTTCAAGTGGATGCCGACTCCCATGTTGGAAAGGTTTATGTGCTCTGCTAAAATGTTTTCTATTCCGCCTGATGTTTCACTTCCGACTGCAATTCCGGCGAAAGGGGAAGAACCAGTTATCCGTCGGATGGTGATGTCGGTGCTGGGCCGGTTGTAAGCAATTCCGTACTCGTCCCACCCGCTCTTCACTGCCACAAGGTCATCTCCAGTTGAAATGTAGGAGTCCTCAATGCATACGTTGCTGCTTGAATCTGTCTCGATTACGGGGGAATAAATGGGGTTAAAATTTCATAACAGGGAGAGAAAAAAGATTCCTAATTAAACAAGAAGAACCCAGCACCAACAGATCAACTGACCTAACTGACATGAAGAATCTAATTTTATCCACTGAGACAAAGATTACAACAATAATCCACCCTCCTCATCAATCAAGATGATCCTGATGCACAAATACTTTCCAGTCAGTGGTGGGGAATGGTGGGAGAACAGAGCAACATAAATCATTTCTTATAATTCACTATCAGGTCCAATGAATGGACTAATCCGGGACCATCCCACCGTCCACTAGCAGGGGCTAAATTAAAGCTGGGATGAAATCTCTCAAGGATTGACCCAACACAAGAATGGATAGCATGCAGGTGAGAGTCAAACCTCAGACCAAAGGCTTCCTGAGGCCCCTAGTTGCCAAGTGCACTGCACCAATCCTAAGGGTTATGAAGCAGCATTTATTATGAACCATCCAAGTAATTTAATGTGCATTACAAAGTCTCACCTTTCCCACCACCCAAACCAAAAGAGACTCGTCTTCCATATGCAAGACATGGCAAATCTAAATACTTATTATCATGTGTGCTAGTTAGCTTAAACTTTATGACTCAGTTCATGAAATGTGCACTCTTACATTTGAGAAATTATAACTCACAAGTAGATGAAAACCAAAAAAAGAAAGAGTAAAACTGGATTATACTGCATACCCGGATCAATGCCATCTGTGTTGGGAGAGTCTGGTGGAGCCAATATCGTCACATGGTGAATAACAACATTCCTGTTAGAAGGAAATTCGATTGTTGGACCAAATAATTGTGCCACCATTGCATTTTTTCGCTAAAAGTCCTACTAATATCAAGAAGTATTACAAGGAGGCGGACCACTACCAAAAAAGAACAGGAACATTCAGAAAGTGCCAACTGACTTGTCCCATCTCAGCAGCCTAGAAGTGTGAAGTAAGCATACTAAGGCATCAATGAGGGGTGAAAAATGGATTTGAAAAAAAAAACAGAAAAAATGAAGAAGATATTGTAAGTGGGGGTAGCTCAAAGGGTAAGTTCCCGGGAATAAAGGTACGGTCCTAGTTTCAAACACCACACTTTTTCAGATATGTGAGGCTAACCAAGTACCAGGTGGTCGCACATATTATGAGTAATTGAGTCCAACAACAAATTGTACAATAATTCAAGCACAACAACAGTTCGATTATTACCTGCAATAGACTGGGTGAATATTCCAAAAGGGCGAGTTCTTAAAAACGACGTTGGAAATGATGATGCTCTGGGAGTTCATGAACTCAATAAGATTGGGTCTGGTGAATTGAAGGGTTCCCTGCCTCCACATGTTCCACCAGATGTCTCCCTGGCCATCAATAGTCCCATTTTCACCTAAGGGGGGACCACTTCATCAAACACAAACAAAACAAGAGACGAGAGAGTAGACAAAGACGGGAAAAAATGGTAAGAAAAGAAGTTGCACAAAGGGGAGATGAGGGAGAATTGTCAGTGTCTTGGAAATTGTTCACCCGGGCAAAGATTGCATAAGAGAAATTAAATGCAATTCAAGAAGTGCTAGACCAACCATGTAGAGTTATGTACAATAGCCTTGTATTGCAGTTTTTAACAGTTCTAATAGACTGAAAGCCATCTTTCACTAAAACCTGTAATACTGCAGCATGAAGGAAAAAAAATATGATGGCCCTTGAATGAGAAGAATGGGAAAACAAGATCCTTGTAATTGTTAACGAGTTCATTTTCGAGGAGAGAAGAAACATGAACAAGCAACAAGCATTCAGACTAATCAGAACCCACACAGATGAAAAATCTAGCATGTTGTGTAGTGCAATTATCAAAACCTATTGATATTTGTTTTCAAAACCTAGCATGTTATGTCATTGTCTAACAGTAGGTCCAAAGATTTTGGGATAACACAAATTGGTATAGGCCTGGAAAGCCATCATCTGATAATAAGAGCCATTGTATTAACTCTGACCTGTAATTATCACATCACGAAGCCCATCTCCATGGATAAAGCTCATGTATCTTCCTCCAGGAAGCTCCCTCCCTCGTCCATATGAAGGCAAGGGATCAATCAAAGGCCAATTTGTTGTATCCTGAAGCATCAAAGGCAAAAAGGTAAGGAATTGCCACTAAAAGTAATGACAAATGTTCTGAAGCCATCCCACTTATACCATGTGTAACTTTCCCAAACTGTTTTTCACTAAGAGGCACACTTGTTAGATATCATACAACAATCTAACTGCGCAAATGGCACAGTGAATCCAGCAAAACAAAACAAATTTTAGAACGAAGATCGTAACCTCCAGTGTCAAGCATGTGTATCGATTGACACCGAGATTGCTTAAGGAAACATTCATGACTTCTCGTGCAACCAAGAGCATTAGATAATATTTACCCACAAACAAACCCAGTTCCAAAAAAGGCACAATGAGAGAGAGAATATAATTAAATATTATCGTTTCTTGGAATCCATTGATCTTATGTCATTGGATGAGAACAGTTTATTTTATCATCCAAAGGGATTGAACAACTTAATGCACCAAAAAACTGACGGATGGATTTTAAATCACCCCTTTCCCAGGGGAATTGGCCCTTGGAGAGAGGGAAAAAAAAAATCTTTCTGTCTTCAATTTTCATTTATTTACTTCATGTAACATAGGTAATCTACCGTTTGACATGAGAAATGGAAAAGTTAGTCGGTTTTTTATTGGTAGAAATCTAAATTACTAGTAAGAATCAAAACCTTCTTATTTGTCCTTTCTAATCATTTTTCTTACTTCTTTAGTGATACTATTCCCCTAGCCAACAGGGATGTAGCCCAATGGCACTTCCTCACCTCTTTCACATGGAAAGTGAGGGTTCGATTCTCATTGAGAGCGCGAGTGCTTGGTGTGATAGTTGATAGTTGATACCTTTGTGCTTGCCCCACCTGTAAACCACTTAGCGGTATCCCTTCCCCATCTCCTTAGGAGTAGGCTAGTCATGTATCGAGTGACAAAAAAAAAAGGTGACACTATTCCCCTCAATCCCCTGTCAGTAGCAGCAAGTAAGACAATAATGTCACTTTGGTATGGCTGTGGAATCCGCACATTATAAAATAATACAAATGTCTCTTATTCTATATAGCTGTCCACTGGTTGTCACTATTCACTAATATAATTGCATCACATGCAACCAGGTCCACCCCATTCATCCCTTGGACCCCCATGCGGTTATGGCTGTCCCTTAATTTCCAAATATCCCATACAAATTGACAAACGCAAATATTCCACAGATAGACACTAAGCACCACTTTTAGCACACTCCAGTCCACGAATAATGTAGTTGCACATTATCCACAAGAGTTTCAAATCCAATACCGTTCTTATTGTGAACAAGTATTTTTGTATAGAACATGAAAGATCAAAGCGAATGCAACCCTCACACAATCCCAATTTCAATATACCTTCCGGACCAGTAAATAAGCCCAAGAACGCCTAACGTTCCAAATCCAATTCTTGTGCAAGGAAAAATTAACAAAATATGCTTTGGTGGTCTAAAGATCCCTTTGGTTTTTGTTAGAAAGGAGTGGAGTGGTCATTGGGCTTGTTCCTGAGACATCTAATGGAACAACCGCTCACCTAAATTGCTCACTCAATATAAATGTGCATTGTGTCATACTATTGCTAGCGGACTAGAAAAATAAAAATTCGGCACGAGCATCCCAAAAACACGACCGCTCAATTATAGCTTCATTCCAGTCACCCAAAAATTGCCTAAGCATGCAACTCCACAAAATTTGGTATTTGGCCAAGACCCTATGAAGCACCCATGTGCGAGCCTGTCAAACTCACACAAACATGATAGTTCTTCAATGCGCAAGTGCGTTGTCACTAAATCTAATAGCTGAGCAACTTTCAACCATCAATAAATATGGTCGTATAATACAGGTGGGTATGAGTTAGTCTAATATCTGCAATTGAACAAGTCATTCTGCTGAGCAACTTGCAACCATCCATTAATGTGATACTCTAAGGGTGGGTTTGGAATAAACCGGTTTACTCTCGAACAATGTTGGTATTATTGATGTTTAAAAAATATTCGTATACCTTCTCGTCAAATTTTTTGAAATTAATCACTCGTCACCACCAGAGGAAACAGAAAAATGCAAAAATATAGACGGAACTTGAAAAAAAACTTAGATAAAACGAAAAAGAAAAAAACAAGACTTATCTTGAACATTTTTTTTGCTATTGGTGATAATTTTCAGAGCAATGTTAGGATACAGTCATACAGAGCAATGTTAGGGTACATGAAAAGTTTTTCCGAAATAAATGAATGATTCAGATTTAGTTTAATATTTGGGTCCTACACAGATCTCAAATACAACTTATTAATTCCACTTTCAGTGACATTTTCGAGAAAACTTTTCCGGAACATTTCTGTAATTTTCAACTTACAAGAAGTCGAGAAGGATAATTAATTAAAAAAATCGGATGCAAAACTAACAAAAATTCAGGCATAGACAATTGGGTTGATCTTAACAAAACCAACCTCACCCTAGTAAGGTTGGAGTACCTGAGTGGCTTTGATCACAGCACCTCTGGCCAAGTAAAGAGTCATGTGGCTAGTGAGATTAAAGCTTCCCGTTAAATACACCCCAGGAGGCACGTACAAAAGCGTGCCTCCGCTCCGCTTCAGATGCTCTATCCGATAAACCGCCTCACTGAACGCCGCCGTATTCATCGTTTCCCCGTCACCCACCCCTCCAAAGTCCACTATCGATATCTCATCGTTCCTGTCCCTCCATTTCACTATCCCGGAGCAGGTTTCCACTTCGGCTGCAGAAGCTCCGCCGTTCAGGTGCGCCGCGAAGCATAGGATAATTGAGAAAACTAACCCACGCATTTTGCACTTTCCGAGGATTATATAATATGAACCCTACTGTGAATTTTTTTTATTTTTTTTGGCTGTCGAGTGTTTGGTATCAAGGAGAAGGGCCCAAAAAGTACTTTAATGGACGATGCTTTTGGAGAGAGAGAGAGAGAAAGAGAGAGAGTGAGAGTGAGTGGTGGAAGGTGATTAGCGTGGTGTTTTTTTTTTATTTATTGTTTAGGGAGAATTACAAGGGAGTGAGAACAAGAGAGCTTACTTGGTGGGTTCAAAATACATGAAGAGGCAGGGAGGAATAGTAGTTAATTAATGTAGATCTAGAACTGGTACAAAGAGAAAGCTCCAAAAAGGGCATCAATGGTGATGGGGCAACGGAAAAGCCATCACGAAATGGAGAAACAATAAAGTAAAAGTGGATATCATGGGATCAGGCGCACCGCCCACATATGGAGAGAGAGAGAGAGCCTGAGACGGACTTCACACGCATTGCTGTCTGTAAATAGTAGAGTAGGAGGAGGAGTAACACTGAAGCATAACTATGGCAATCAAAGAAATGTGAGCAGACGACACGAGTCGTGGGCCTATTTTTTTATACTTACTACAGTACTATTTTAAATTTAATTTATTTGGTCATGACTCAGGGGTGTTCCAGAAATATACCTGGAATAAAACATAGGTCATCATATAGCCACATAATTCTTTAAAATATTATATGCTCCTGCTCTCAACAGGACGTAGCCAAGATTGTAGCTTTGTGGTGACGGAAAATGCATACTGCTACAAAATGAGAGGACAGAACATAGTACGCGACTAGGTGTATTTATTGATTTAAAAAAAATTAAAATAACATATTCAAACCTAGTATAGTACACACTATTTGTTATATGCACGTACAGTCTAAAAAACGAAAATTTTATGTGGGCAGTGTGCCCTTTTTAGTGAAAGGATTCCGCTCCTTTCCTAAAAATGTCAGTTTGAGGGAGCGCTAAGCAGGACTAGCGCTCATAAATACAGAGTCGTTATTCGGATTTGAAGGTTCGATACCCAAAAAATTGTATTTGAAGCACTTGCCACATTGTTTGATTTGCAAGAGTGAAGGCACCAGTCTGTCATAACCATATCTGGGTTCAGGAGCCAAGTTACGAGAGAGGAAGGATTTTAAGGCACCCTCTCACAATTTCAGAGATCGGTCTTTACTTGGACATTTTGTAAAAATATTTGTTTGCGATTCTGTTTGATTAATCAATTCTTTAGCCATTTAAAGCGGGGGAACAATTTAATGGAATTAAAACTGTAACATATTTTGCAAGATGTGATAGATGGCATGGATGAGAAAGCAGTAAATAGGATAAAAGTCAGGTTCTGTTTAACAGAGCAAACCCGTTGCACTGTATTGAATTAACGTGTATAAGAAATAATCTACATACACTGATCCAGTCCACGCCGATCACTGCATGTGATTACAACCTGCGCGCGTGAGCTTGCTTTGCTCACATCCTCTGTTTTTGCCCTCTTCTGGGCTCTTAAAGGACCAATGCACACCCAGAACAAACCAAATAGTTTAGGCAGTTATAATATACAGTTTAAAGACTGAAAAGTCCTACAAATTAATAAATCACCCCATAAACAGTGTGGAGACAAAAATAACGGCCTAAGGCCAAGTTACCCATGTAAGGCCACTCACTGGTCTGAGACAGGCTGGTGCGCGCGTATCTAAACCATTTAACCATTATTTGGTTTACATATTTATGGATTTTGGAACAGGTTCAGAATGATCCCAGAGGTACTCCACAGCAGTAAGTATACATATTGAACTAAGATTAACAGTTTAGTCTATAAAAAAACAGTAAACTGGTTATTAGCATGCTTGCAGAGTGATCTAAATACAAAATACAACATAAAATAGTAAGATATCAATCCTCACGCAGACCAGCGTGCGCAACCACAGAGTGGCATGCGCGTACATGGGACCAACGCATGCTGGTTCTTACTATAACGATTTTTGAAACCTTGCCAGCTTTAGGATCAGGACTGGTATTGATTACCAGTCTTAGCCCTGCCAGCCCTCTTAAGGGATCAAAACAAAAAAACAGTAGGTAAGCTATACTTAGATTGAGTTTAAAAGAGATCGAGTTTTGAGTGTGAGGTTGTTTGAGGTGTTTGAGTGATTATAGAGGGTTCAAGAACAAGCTATGTTCTTGAGTGTCTTTGTATTTCTTTAGCTTAAAAGAGTACAAAATGGTAATCTTTTGAGTATATGGTTTTGTAACCCTTTGGATGGATGAATAAATGGGGGGTATATATAAGGGGAGTTGAGGTAGGTATGGTGGCAAATAGAGGAGCTTAGCCAGTCCACGAGGCTAGCGGAGGGTTACTTGGTGGTTAAGTCTACCAACCAATAAAGGTGATGGGAATAGGTTTTGACCGGTGTGCACTGGTTGCGCTCTAGCGCACGTGGGTTAGACTAACGCGTGCATGGGTCAACGGTCAAGCTTTGACCATTGACCACACCTGGCAGTTTGACCTGCGCACGCAAGTCAAACCAACACACGTGTTGGTCAAAAGCCAAGCTTTGACTGTTGACCAACATCTGTCAATTTGACCCGCGCACACTGGTTCTCAACTAACACGTGCCAGTAGGATTTTTGATTTTTTGAAGTGGCTTAGAATTATGTTAAGTTCAATGGTTTTGCAAACACTCAAAACTCAAATATTTATCATTCCCAAGGTGTTCTTGATTTGTTTCATCATCGGAGAATCAAAAACCGTAAGTAAACTAATCTGGAAGTCCAGATTGAGATGTCTACAATTTAATTTAGTTTCTAGAGTGAGACATCTTGATTGTAACGCTCTTTCACGTCGTTAAAAACATTGATAATTGAATCATCATCAAAACTCCCAGCAACGTCATTATCAATTAATGATAAAAAAAATGTCATTATCAATTTACATAATCAATAAACTTGCAAAAAAATCATCATCCATTTTATTACGCAATCTAATCTTCGCAAGTTTCATAATTGAAAATGCATGCTTCTTTGTAACCGTTGAAATGAGCATAGTCAATATAAGACGGATTATTCTTTCATCGAGAAGATAAAATTGTGAACTCTCTTATTTTGTCTAACATTTCACAAAAAAAATCTGAAAATGGTATTCAAATTTTGAAACTTGGAATGCTTAAAAATATTGAGCTCGTAATAAACTCAAGTTTCCTTTTATCTTGCTCTGTCAAAGTACGGGGCCGCTCTGTGAAAGCACGCTGGACTATTCTTTTGACCCTTATTTTGAAAATAATAAACTAGATGATTAAAGACTTACTCCCATGTATAACAGAAAAATAATAAAATATCTAGTGGTAGTAGGTCTATATAATTTGAAAATAAAAAAAGAATTTAGTACAGTAATAGTATTATTTGAAATCATTGTGATGGCTATCGCTATCACTTGTACCTTGACTCCATGCCTCTCAATTATTGTTATCGCAAATTTTTACGGTCTATAATGTGTTTCAAATACGCTTTTATGTTCGCACACCCACCGACAAATTTCGCGACTTAGATCACACTACCATGTCACCAACTATGAAGAGTTGATAACAGGATTTTAAAGGATGGGGGTGTTGGAGTGATTTCCATTGAATCCAGAGGTGTAGTGAGGCCTTGTTCCATATTTCAAAATAAGTATTTAAAAATTAAGAATTTATTTTTAAGTTTAAAAATAATGAATTTTATAAAAATAATTTTTAAATTTTTTTGCAAGGTTTAATAGATTTCGTTGTGATCTATAAAAATACAAAACTAGATCCATATTATATATATTTTATATTTCAATAACCATGGCCTTGTTCGTTTAGCATACTTACTTTGTTTTAACTTTATTTTTCAATTATTATCCTATATATTTCTTCAATCGTTACTTTATTTCTCCGATTATTAATTTCATTTCTCTCTCTATCTCTCTTCACTCATTACCCATCTCTCCAATCATTACCCTATTTCTCTCTCCACCCACCACCAAAACAAAAATATCCAAATGTGCTAAACGAACAAGGCCCATATTATTTTTAAGTTTGAAAATTGTAAATAAATATTTAAAATTTAAGGGGTAAACCGGATATTTTACCCTTGCGCCAAATTACATACTCCATAAGAAATAGGCGCCACTCCAAAAGATTTTCCCGCCAAAACCAGGCTCCGCTGAAGCATTTCCCCCCAAATTTTCGACCGTCTCAGTTAGCCTTAGACGCAACGAGCTTCACCAGGCCTCGCGAGTTCAAGCACATCGCAAGTATCATCTTCGATCCGTCGGTAATTGACACTGCGTAAGGTATTCATGCTTGCGTGCGTTTACATACATAATCGTTGTTTAGGTTGGGGTTTCCTATAAGCATTGGAGATCGATTAGCCTTCAAAGTCAAGTTTTTATCTACTGTTTGCCTGGTATTTCGTCTTCGTATTGGTAATCTCTGAGGATCCTTTCATTTTTGTTAACCAATGAAATGATACTGCAGATTTGTTCGAAAGTCTTAGAACTCGAAAAATGAGGGGAGAAGAAGCTGGGAACGGAAGAGACGACATGCTAATTGACGGGTGTGAGCCTGAACCTGCGCAGGAAAATGCCGTTCCGGATGGATTCAGCGCGGATTACCTCAAAGTTTACTATGGTATCATAAAGAATTTGCCTTAGATTTGAGTAAAACCTTCATTTGAAGCACTCAATGGGCAAATACACAGTAAAGCATAATATTGTGGTATAGTGTTAGGTTTTTTGGGAAAAAAATGGTATAGTGATAGGTTTGAAAACCACCAAACGGCCTTGAAAAAGTTGAGTAGAAAAAAGGGTCGCCATTTATTTGCCTAACAGGACTCTTTTAGAAGATCCTGTTGGAGATGATTTTTGTTGTCCATTTTCCTCTTAATAGATAGCCAGATAGGCACATTTGTTGTCATTGAGGCTTTTTGGCTATCCGTTTGCTGACCAAGTTAATCGTGAATTAGTAACTATCTCCCCCTCTCTGGTAGGCCAGTGAATGTTAATAGATATATTTGATGAAAGAAAGAATCGAGTAATATTGTAATGGGTGTACAATGGAATTTTATTAGTCCATTGATATGGTTGTTAGGTCTGGGGATTTCACGGGATGCTTGGATTAGGATCTTATATCTGTGAGGAAATGTGAACTTGTAGCTTCATTAGTTTTGAAATTACGCCTAATGCTAATAGTGACTAAAGTGATGTTTCAAGATGGGTCTGAGTTTATTAAATTTATTGATAATTCAGTAATTTTTTTCTTTCGATTGTATAAGGTTAAACCTTTTTTTTTTTGTGTGGCAGGGAAGCTTTTTCCACATGATGATATGTTTAGATGGATGTCTTATGGAAATGGTAACCCAAATTCGTGTTTCGGTCCCTTCCCTTTCTTGTACTTATGTATCCTTATGTTAATATATTTTTATTTGACAATCATATGTCTATAGATGGAAAGCATCCTGGATGTGACCAGTCATACTTTGGACGGAGAGAATTCTCTTTCACGTTGGATAACGACATATATCTGCGCTTCCAGTCTTTCAACAGTGCATCTGATATGGAAAAATCCATCAACGAGAAGTGTCCATTTAAGATTGATATTGGGCCTGTGTACAATGTGGATGTAAGATTTGCGTACTTCAGTTTTGCATCAGCTCAAGCTTAATTCATACCGATTTGACTGTTTTGGGAATTGTACTCCTGCATGTGCTGTTGATTTATGCTTGCTAGTAAAGATATTTTATCAGCTGATTTTGATGCAGTTTATAAGATTCTCTCAGTTACGTATGTATGATAAGCGTTTTTACATGTAGCTTGTTGTTTCTCAGCATAAGGAATGTCAATCTGATCTGCTTGTTTATATTTGCTTGTTGCTTCCATGATGGGTGAAGTCACCAGGTCAAGTGATTGATGATATGCCTGCCCTTGGAATTGCCCTGAGTCATGGTGTTTTCAGCTATTGATTACTTACCAATTATGCTCTAGAATTCATTTTTCTGTGTCAAATTGTAGTTCCTCACTGTATCACCATACTTGCTCATATGGTGATTCTTCATATTTTTGGGTTCTGCAGCCTGCAAAGAGACATGCTTATGCCCAAGCTGGTGATAATGGTTTTACTCCAGTGGAGAGGGAGCTTGTTTTTGATGTAGTAAGTGAATCATATTCTGAAGAGTTGCACCCTAGTTAACAGGGATACAATTTTTCAGTCCTTGACACGCTTGCATTACATGTCCCACCCAGGATATAACTGATTACGATGATGTTAGATATTGCTGCTCAGGAGCTGATGTGTGTTTGGACTGCTGGCCGTTAATGACAGTTGCTATTAAAGTGATAGATTCTGGTCTCAGAGGTTTGACCATTTTGCCCTTCTAGTCTCAGCATTCTTACAAAAGTTTAGCTGGTTATCTCTTGCAGGATCTACATGCCACGCAGCCACAACATAAAAATCTGTAACAGTTATCAGCGAGTGAATTGCTGAGGATTTTTATCTTTCACAGAGATGAATTCATGTATTTAACTGTCATTTTGAAGCTTGAAGTTGTTATCTGACACTGCTGTGGTGTTCACCACATGATGGACTGTTCATACATCATGCTGCATTTGTATCAATTCATATCTTTTACGTTTACTTTATTGCTTTTACATTTTTAAAGTAATTTTTTGTATTTTCAATTATTGAAGCTTTTACATGGAGGAAAATGCTCCGTCGTGCTTATCACTTGATGGATAGTTGATGTCCTTACAAATGATACTATTATCATATTGCTGTGACATTATCTTCTGGTCTGAAACTTTCTTTTTGTGAAGTCTTGTGCCTTGGGGGTTGCTCGAAAATTTTCACATTTGCGTTTTGACCAAGGCAAACCACTAGTATAGGTGTAAGTACAACTATTTAGCACTTGTATATGCATGTATGCATGTGTATTTATAATCTAGTTTATACTATTTGCTGCATTGTTATTCTGGCTTAAAGGACTTCTATTGATTTCTAATGCAGACGACTTTGGGTTCAATCACATTTTGTGGGTGTACAGTGGCCGACGCGGAGTCCATTGTTGGGTTTGTGATGGGAAAGCAAGAAGGTAAGTTCCTCAAATAGTTGGAAAGTGAAAGTCCCATTTATCCTCTCTTTATTATGACTTTTGATGGCTTGTTATCTTCTGCCATCAAATCCCAGGTTAAATAACGAGCAGAGGGCAGCTATTGCTGATTATTTTCGAGTGTATAAGGTTCACTACTGTTGAATTGAATAAGTGCTTTGGCAAATTGTTCATAGTGTGCCGTGCAGTGGAAACTTATCCTATTTCTGGTTCAGGGCAATGAAAATAGTCAAAAAAAGGTTACTCTAACGGGTCATGCACTTCACCCTTTCCTTGCGTAAGTTGTCACTCTATATTGTTGGTCTTCTCTTTGTAATTTTACGATTGTTCACCAAGTTTCAGTCAATCTCTGCAGGAGATCATACAGTGAGGTTTTACAAAAATTCTTTGAGGGGAAACTGCTTTGTAGTCAAAAATTGTTTGCGCATGAGGAGAGATTTGAGAAGATCCTAGAGATGATACCTGATGAAAGTATGTGACATTGTACCAGATTTTGTCATTGATGTCAATAGTTCTCAAGAAATGCATGGTATATTAGTTTGTGCAACCATTAGAATGCATAATTAGCACTTATGTTTGCAGCTGCTACGGCGGAGCTTCGGGGAAAATGGCAGGAAAGCAGGCGTACCTCTATTTCCAAAGAAGACATTAACATTGCTCGATGGGGGACACTAAAAAAAACGCTGCACTTGCGGAGTAAAAAGGTACAAAGGGACTTTCTCAGTTTGACAATCCTTATCTGGAAAATGGACTTTGTGCTGAACACCTTTGCAAGTTTATGGTAGATAATCTGTTGCATCTCATTCTATGAATGCTGAAGCACTTATGTTTTGTGTTATTCGTGAGGATTATTACTGCCAAAGTTGTGACAGAGCAATTTAGCACCAGTGACCAGTGTTGTGGTTGTAGTTCTAAAAAATGATTTGTTCTATCCACTTCCATGTATAGGTACTAGGGCTTGGTAGGTGTGTTGAAGAGATTGTGTTCTCTTATGCTTATCCCAGGCTTGATATGGAGGTTTGTTAAACATTTCCTCTTCCTCTAATTCTTTACGGAATTGTTACTGTGTGTGGGTTGGTGATATCTTGTTTCTGTATATTGTTTAGTTGTTTACGTGGACCTTATTGGATACATCTCAGGTTTCAAAACATATGAATCACTTGTTGAAGGCACCATTCTGCATTCACCCAAAAACAGGTTTGTAACCATCAGTAGTGATACTGATAGATACGGGCATGACGTATTTGGTATAATGCTTGAGAATAGCTACTTATTGAAGATAAAAAAAAAAGAAAATTAATGCTTGAGAAAAGCAAAAAGAAGGGAATGTTGTTTCATTACAGGAATTGTAATTTTAATATTTCACAGGAGTTGAATCCTCAGATTCTCATTCTAATCATACAATTCATTTCGATTCAAGCTCTATTCATTCAAATAGGTCGGGTGAATGACTTAAGGCCTTGCATTGATGGGTGATGCTGGAAATAAATGACTGGATCAATGAATTGAGTAAATTGGTCTATTACTATCAATGCATCCGAATATTCCTTTTTGTGGGGATTAACCTTCGGAAGGTTTGAATACTACATACCTGTTGGGGTGAGTTTTTGGGTTACTCAACAGAGATTAACTTCTTGACTTTCTGTTTGAAATTTGGGAGTTTGGTTGGCTTCTGTACTTCGTGAAGCTGGTTAACATAAAAATGGAAGCAAGAAGTTTAGTGAGCTTATATGGTACCACAACCTGGTATAGACTATAGAATAAGGCGAGCATAGTATAAACCGTGTGTTGTAGAAATGATATATTAGTTTAATTGTGAATTGTCGAACTTGTGATGTAGCCATGAATCGTCATGCATGTTCTGTCAAGTATACTTCATTTTGAAAGTTTAAATCTTTCAGATTCTTGTCTCGTGAACCTTGAGTGCTTGTTTACATTTTAGTGATTTTGTCACTGTATTGAATGTCTAGGGGTCCTTATACATTGGGATACCTTGAGTTCTTTCTCTATCTCATTGTTTACTGTCCTGCATCATGGATTACTTCTTTTTTTTTTTGCACTTGGGAGCTTCTTTGTACATGTCTGCCATTAATCTCCTTACCTTTTTTCCAGGTGGTGTATGCGTTCCCATAGACCCAGATCGTTGTGAAGAATTTGATCCTACAACTGTACCAACCCTTGCCAAGGTATACATATACCAGTATCTTCACTGATCAATGTAGCTTTGTTGGTGATCTATTGCAATTCACTTGAACTCTATAGTTCCTCATTTTCAGTGTCTATGCCACAGCAGTTTCCTTTTACAGGAGAATAGAACTACTTACACTTAAAAGAAACCAGAGTCTCTACATTGACTGTTGATTTCGTCTTATTTTGTTGTTTAGTTTTTTTATTCATCAAAATCATAAGGAGTGGTGTTCGGTGTTCTCTTCTCCAATGAAGTGATTTCGTCTTCCCCTGTATCTCTCTGCCTTTTTCTGGATCTTGTTCTCAAAAAGAATCTTTGGCTCTTGTTTTGGTTTTTTATTTTAGATATTTATTTAGTACTTTTTTGGGATGGTGTTAAACTTTTTACGTGACTTACCATCCAGTGGAGTCTTCAGTATCCTTGCTTGTCTGTTCTGTTTTAACATCCTAAATTGATGTTTTACCCCTGATGATGCATGTTTAGAAGTTCAGCTTCACAATCAGTTAGGGAGTTTAGGTGCAACACAGCCAAGGACTTGTTTTCGTTATTTTGTCCAGAAATGATCTTAGTCACAAAATGTGCATTCGTGAGCGCGAGTGAAAACGGAAGTGAGATCGTAAAAGTGTCTTTCGAAAACATCCCAAGCTACTAAAATTCTTGAGGATCCTACCAAAGTATTATGGTACCTAGATATTGATTCATTTTCAGAATTTAAAACCGCTTTGCCCTGCATACAGGCTATTTTGTATTTTTGTTATGACAGCACCCTTTATTACTTCCAAACTCCAATTCATTATCTTTTTTATCAGCAAAGTTCTGATACAGTGTTGTGATTAGTCATGTACTTTACTGTACAGTGTACACATATAGGGTAAGAGCTGTTAACAGGCCCCAGACCATCCCAGAGTTTTGCAGCCTTGTATGTAATCCCGTCACTGTGTATTTCATCACGACGATTATTGCCAGTGTATCGTATCGCATCAAAGATCTTGTTGATAGAGCATATGTATAAGCAAACTTTCAACTCACCCTATGTGTAAAGATGGTGCAGGATGAATGCATCCTGGTTTGGTTTTAAACTAGTTCTGTTGTTTCTAAGTAGTTCCTGCTTGCTTTTGTCAAATCTGCAGCTTCTGGGCGAACTTAACATGGGAGTTATGAGATCAGATGGCAATGATGGTACGCCAACTTTAATTTCAGTAGGCTTATACTTTTCAACATATTCGGGTTTTCCAAATCCATCGTGGTGATGAGTTGAAATATGTTATGTTTGCTGATGAACAGAATGGGATAAAACATCACTCGGAAAATCAGTCAGATATTTCAGATCATATTTCCTGCAGCCTCTCTTGAAATCATGCAAGGTATGTTTCCATCATTCGTAATTTTACGGTATCTGCTGGTCTTCAGTGTGCATTGAGGTACTGCCAACTTTGCCCATATAATATCCTCTTTCAGGGTAAAATCAAGCCAGTTACCTCAATTTGACTGCCATTAGAGGTCAGATAAATTGATCCAACTGCTCAATTGGTTTGCTTCACTCCAACACATACCAGCAGCCTTAAACGTGTCCTTGTGGCACTTTCAAAGTCAATCAATTCACTCCTTCCTACTGATACAATAACTGGTCCTCGCATTACACATGGCCACACTAAGCGCGGAGACTCATAACAACTTCCCCATCTTCCATCCATTCCATTTCTGACTTTCTGCAACTACATTTCCTTGTTATGCTATCTTATTAGCTCATATGTAAATCATTAGGTTTAGAGAGACCTCATTCCGCCAGCACAGGTGCACAGTTGTCTTTACATCGGAGAAGAGATGCCATGCTCTTCAGTCTTTGATTGAAGAAAGTGACCTCCTTCGCATTTTCTTTATCAAGAAAAACAGTTATAGATTTGGTTGTTCATCCTGTTTGAGTTCAACTCAAACTCAAACTACATTGCATGTTTATGCTTCTTCCTCTATTTTTTCCACTTTAAACATACCATTTCATAGCAGAAGCAACAGCGTTGATGTAAGTTATTTATGTAATAATTTCAGGAGGAGATAGAAAGGTCATACAATGCCAAACTTCAGGAGTCAAAAAATTCACTGAGCTGGTAGGCTTTATTTCATCAGCATGGTTCTGGTCTCTGAGCTTTGTATGTAAGTGCGAAATGTCTGGAGTCTGATTTTATTTATGTGGGTGTGAAGCTATGTCTCAATCAATCCAGTGGAATCGAAGAGAATCTCGGGAGTCATTTAGATTATCGCAACTATTCAAGTCTCCAGACGCTACATTTAAATCATGAATTGGATTAGCAGCATATGATGTGTAATTTGCCAACTCTGATTGCACCATCAATAAAGGAACAGGAACAAGACACGAACCCATTAGGCATTTGTCATCCAAGACTCAAAAGCAATTGATTCTTCTGGAAAGAAGGTTAGGAATATGACAGGTCCTTGGAAGCTGTACACTTGTAGCAATAGCAATTCTAAGGATATGCCACTTCGGAGTTTGATTGAATGCTTTCCCAATTCCCACCATGCATTTTGAAGGGAAATGGTAAACTTTCATCATAGAGGTCGTGACTTAGTGTGATAGCTCGTCCTTGTTTGCTTCCGTCAGAAAGGAAGTTACGAAAATCACCTCAAAAAACAATGGCAAGGCTGCGTAGATAATGGACGGCCTTATGCATGATATGTTCTTCCATAGAATTCTTACACCAAGTGAAGTTTAGCAACACACCGATGAAACTAACAAACGGTTCATAGTATATGAAGTGCGAATCTGTGGTACATGCCTTCATACCCTAATGCCTTCATACCCTAATAACAGTTACGAGACTTTTGTCGCTGCGTTAGTTATGAACTATTGTGTTATGTTCGCTTTTGTTTTTCGTAATGAGGGTGGCGGTGGCCGGTGAGTATAATCTTATGGCTTTATGGTATCTTTGTTGCGGTATTTTTTTCACATTAGTTACCAACCATTGTGGTGCAGCAACGAAACAGCGTACAATGTGTACTTCTTAGTTGTGCGTTGCATTGTATTGCCTTCTATCAAAGAGATGGATAGTGTGGAAGGATCTGCTTTTTGTGTGTTTGATGGTGGGACAAGAGAGGTGGGACTAAGGAGAGGGATTAAAGGGCGAGTCCACATGTTTCCACTTTTTCCATAATCCGGTGTTTGTTTGCACACGGGATTAAGGCCGGATTGGACAAGAGTGGGGATTAAAAACTAATAGCAGGGGGAGGGGCGATATTAGCTAGTCCCCCTTCTCCCAATTATTATCCTCCACATCCAACGGTCAGAAATAATTTCCGTTATCTTTATGCTACTCTAACCGAATAGAGTATAACTAATTTCAGTATCAATATAATCCTATCTATTATTCCGTGGATGCCACTTGTCCCCTCTATTTCCAATCTTAATCTCATCTTATCCAATCTTTTCGAATAATAATTCGGCAATCAAACGTGCCCCATGTATATATATTATGTAATTGTATATGCTATACATGTATGTGTGGTTATATTGACAGCAGGATGAGGACCACCACTGCATCACCAAGAAACATTTAGGGATGGGTAGAGAGATGTGGCATGGATTGGTTTTCATGAATTTTTCTTGAAGCTTATCGAGAATGATGCAATAGTGCAATGAGAATGAGGTAATAGGGCAATGGTGAAATTTTAATGAACACCTACTTCACAAGTGAGAAATATTTTGACCTGAATTTTAAGTGATACTAAGATTAAGGATTCAAGTCATTTTATAAACGGTATGTCCTACTTATTGCTATCATAGCAGCGGACCTCTTGTAACCTAGTTTAGCTAGAGGTCTATCAATAACCGGTCTAGGTTTGTAAATTGATGCCGTAATTCATCCTGAAACCTGTCCACGGATCGTAAAACCTAGGAGTGATTTCGGTTCAGGGTCGGTTGGTTCGGGGTGGAATTCTCAAAGACCGATTCTGTTTGGGGTGATTTCTTTCAGGACCGATCTCGACCAATTTGAAGTTTGGTTCGGTTCGGAATGGGATTGGTCCATTCCAGGATTTTGGTCCCCCCGAAATGGGTTTTAGGTGGGCCAAATATAAAAATGGACAGTGGGCCAAATGGTCCAAACCCATCAATTTAAGCACATTACCCGGTTTTTAATCCAAGAAAGGTGGCCCAAAAAAAAGATTAAATCTTTACAACTAATTGAATAAGGCTAGGAATTACAACCAGATTCAACATCACTGCGTTTTTTTTTTGATCTGCAACGAATCCAACAGTCCCGCACACAACGAATCGGGGTCGGTTTTTTGAATCCAACAGTCACTACGTTTTTTTGAGAGAGAGAGGGTAAAGAGAAGGGGAGAGAGACAGAGAGGAGGAGGGTGAGAACAGATTAGAGGGAGAGATAGAAGAGTTTACCTTCCACCGGCGGTGAATAGAGGAGCTGAGAAGGGGAGGGAGGCGTGAGATGAGATGAGTGATGATTGATGAGAGATGAAAGTTAGAGATAGAGGAGAGTTTAGGGTTTGTGATGGATGGTGGAGATTGAACAAAAAATATATGAGCAGTCAAGATTAATGTGAAATATAAAAAATACATAAAATATATATTCGGTCTGATTCGGTCTAACTTGGTTCGGTCCATTCCGGTCGGTCTAGAATTCTAGAAAACCAAGATCAAACCAAAATTAGTACGGTTCGGTACACCCCGAACCGGAAAAATCCCGCCACCATTCCGACCGAAAACCGAACCGATCGATTGGTTTTTTCAGTTTTTTTCGGTCCGATCGGTTTTGTAACACCCCTAGTAAAACCTCAAGATCTCAACAACTGAGATACTAATTATACTATGATGGATGGAATAGGTCCTTGAGTATTAGTCGAGAAACAAATAAGTTAATCCGGCAGTGTTATAAAAAAGAAAGTTCTGGTAATTGGATTGCCACCGAACCACATGAGCGTTAATACATACTAAGCCTAAATTAAATAGCAAGTACTGACAGTAACATGGAAATATGTAGTTAACATTATGCTCATAACTTGACACCTAATATTTTGCTGTTAAAAAAAAAAAAAAAACATTATGCTCATAACTAGTAAGGAAACAACTTCTAAGAGCCTTCTGAATGCCTCCAAACTAAAACAAGGGCCAAAAGCAACCTAAATTACCCTAATATTATAGACCCCTCCAAACAAAAACAAGGACTTGATTCGGTTATAAAAATGACGAACAACCAAACCGATTACACCCCTACCCGATAGACACCACAAAGAAGTACACAAAATTCCTGGAAACCACATTTGACCAGACCAACTGTCAATACCACATCACCAAAATTACAATTCACATTTTACCACTTTTAGAGTGTGTTTAGACCCCATCCCAGAATTAGTGTGAAAATGAAGAACCTCTAATTAGCTAGAACTTGCCAAATCAACTCCGGATCGAACGACGGCATGTGTGCCAGCGAGCAGCCTTCGGACTCCTCTGATTCCACCACCGCCACCGGACACCAGCCGGAAACAGAGTCCGGCGAGCCCTCCCCCTTCCAAACCCCATCTTCAGAGACAGTTGGTGATCCCATTCCACTACTCCAACTGTTGTCATTACCAACCAAAGCAGACGAATCAACCTTCACTGCTGCTTCATCACCAGTATTTCCATTCCTATCCCCACAATGCCCAATTTTCTTCCCTTTCTTGTTTCCCTTCTCTGTCTTCATCTTCTGGCATATTGCTTGAATCTTGGCATCCACTGCAGTCTTCAAAGCAGTCAGCCTCTTACAATCCCCAAACCCCAACTCCGCCGCGTCCTGAAGATTCGGGAAGTTCAACCGGGCGTATTCACCGCGGAGCTTGTACGCCGCGCGGTCGTACGCATAGGCTGCGGCCTCAGCGGTGTCGTAAGTTCCCAACCAAACCCTCATCCTGTTCTGGGGGAGTCTGATCTCAGCCACCCATTTCCCCCAGTGCCTCTGCCTCACTCCCCTGTACAGCTTTTTCTTGATTGGACTGCTATAGTTGCTTGTGTATGCAGAGTTCTGAAATGGGTACGATACGGAAAGCTGCGAAATCGCGGCATTTGCTTGGCTTTCGTCGTAGAATTTTTGAAGTAAGTCTCTTTGTCTAAGATAAACGGAGGAGCCTATTGGCTCAAGAACAGGGTTTGTGGTGGGATTCGACTGGGGGCAATATGAGAAGATTGAATCCAAGGTGCTTGTGCCACCTGTTAATATGATTTCTGAAAGTGAAGGTTTAGTATTGGTGCCATTGGAGATTGTAAAGGGAGCTTTGTTTTCTTGCATTTTTGGCAATGTTTCTGATTTTCCGGGAAAATTGGAACAGGGGAATCAGAGGAGGAAACAGGGTAATGAAAAATTGCTCCCTTTTTCCTTCTAAAAAGGGAACACTACAGTTTGTAACACGGAAAGCTATATAGATGATGGAAAGGCAAGACGAAATGATTGAAGATTGATTGCCTAAAACCAGAGAAAACCTAAAGAGAAGAGATGATGATTGGTGGCAAAAAGTTCACTGATCCGAAGAGAAAAGTGGGGACAGTGAAGAACTGAAGTAAGATTTGGGCGTCAAGAAATGAATTGGTTGGAATAGAGATGAAAGATGAGAGTATGAGGAGCAAAGATTATGGGAAGAAGAAGAAATCAAGAATTGAAGAGAGAAGGATTGGAATATTGTGAGAGAAAAATGGGGGGTTTGGTGAAGAGAAATGGTCTGGAATTTCTGTTCTGTTCTGTTCCACACGGTTGTATTTATAGCCCAAAATTGCTCTGGGTACACCATTTGGTGTACACCAAATGTACACTGTCTTCTGTAGAACCCACTTAGAGATCTCATCTAAATGATCGGAGCTGCTCAACTTTTTCAAAATATTTTTTTAAGCATCCTTGTAAAAAATCAACTCAATTGGATATCGGTAAATGCTTGATCGATTCTATGCATGATTTACTGACAGGAAATTGGACATAGAATCGATCAGGTCTTTACCGATATCTGACGGAGCTGAATTTTTATAGCACCACTTAAAAAAATGTTTTAAAAATATTGAGAGGATCTGATCATTTGTGTGAGACCCTTAAGTGGGTCCATAGAAGGCGGTGTACCCTTGGTGTTGCATGGACTAAAATGCCCTCATCTCAACAATAGCTGTTGTATGAGTCTTTCGTGTTTTGTGGCTCCATACGCTGTGTTCTGTTTCTTAGGCTTTAGTTTGGCTTTCATTCATCGCTGGCGTGTCTTCATTATTATAACGGTGATAGCACAGTTGTACTTTTCACTTTATTATTATCAATGCATTTCTATCGTGTTCTCAAAAAAAAAAAAAAAGTGCCACTTATAACTTTATTTTTGTTCTTTGTTATCTGTAGTATTTTATTTTTAGTATTTGAACAGAAGAGAACTACTTATTTAAATTAATCAAAAAAGATTTAAACAGGTAAATGCTGCTTAAATGGGTTCATTAATCCTATGAGTATCCACATGAAACTTCCATAAAATAGTATTGATAAACTGTATTTTCACTCCATTTGTAAATAACAAAAGATTTTAAGATTTTGATTTTAAAGATTTAAGCGGTTTTCTTATTTTATTTTATTAGAAGAATGATTATCATTATTCTAAGTCCAACGACACTTACATAGAAATTCATATGGAAGACATAAACACAAACCTAGAAAACAACCTACTCCTACTAAACAATAAAAAAATAAATCATGAGGGAATTAAAGCAACGGTCATTTATCAATCATCTTGACATGAGCATATTCAACTCTCCAATCACATAGTGAAGTAGATCGAAAACAAGTTCGACAACACTATGAGTCACACATAAAAAAAAGGGTAGCGATTTTCACACTCTCTTGGTTGATGAGTGTACTCCATTTTGGCATTAATTAAAAAAAAAGAGTGTGAAAAATTATTTTCTAAAAGAAAAAGAAAACTCCGACAAAAAAGAAAAGAAAAGGAAAACCGAAAAAATTCAAGGAGTTCCAATTGGACTCTGTCAAACGGGGTGTAAAATAGCGGATCAAAAAAAAAAAAAACGGGGTGTAAAATAATTTGACTTTTGTTCATATATGGACCCCCACAGCCCACACATCAGTCGTCACGGTGGTCCGTAGTTAAGAGGGGCAAAAAGATAACTTTTCGAATTAATTGCAACAAAAAGAGTCAGATTGGCGTGGCTTTTTTGTGTGCAACTATAAAGTCCATACACGCGTCTCTTCCAATTGTTGAGTGTACAGATTTGCATTCATTACAATTTCAATCTTTCCTGCAGAAGAAGAAGGAAACTGATTTTCGCACTTTATTTTTATTTTTGTAGATAGATACTCTATTTTGTACATAAAGTTATGCATTATATATATGAAATTATTAGTAACTTCAGTTAAAAGTTGAGCGCCGAAATCAACATCTCAGAAGAAATTTGCTTTCCACTCCTTCTCCCATTGAATGTTGTAACCGGTTTTTTAATTTTTATTTCTAAATACTTAGGCTCCCTTCAGTTGTCAAAAATGTTGTACCGGAAAATTATTCTCAGGAAAAGTTAAGTAAAGGAAAAAGAAATCTATTTTCCTATGAGTGTTCATTTGACAATTTTTTTTTTTTGAAAAACTAAAGTTTAGTGGTTCATTTGTCGGGAAAAGACATGTATGAAAAATTTCTTTATTTTATTCCCATGGCTAATTTTAAATAAAATTAACTTTGAGAACTAAATAATAAGCTATCATATTTCAAAAATTAACACATACGGAAAATGTATTTTATCTAATGCAAAACCTTAACATGAAATGAAAAAATCGACGTGCAATTCTTTATTCAATTTGCTATATTCTGAATGGTCATGCAAATCCCCCATTTAAATTGACATTCTTTGTTAATCAACCGTACAAATGAAAATTTAAAAATAAGTAGATGATAACTAAATAAATAAATATTAAACAACCATGCTTGATTAATTGTCGATGTAAAAACTCATTGAAAATTAGTTAGTACAAAACAAAATTGAAGACTAATGACAAGATAAATAAATACTTCAAAAAAAAACTACTCCCTCCGTTCCTTTTTTAGAGTCCAGTATTCTATTTTGAGCTGTCCCTTAATAAGTGTCTATTTTGTAAAGTTAGCGGGTAAAAGTTGGTGAATTTTTCATTTTGCCCCTAAAAGTATATTCCATTTTGAAAAGTTGGTGAGTAATGATGATATTTTCATAGAGGGTAAGGAGAGAAAATGGAGGTAAAAATTGATATGAAATGTGTAATGATGATATCTTTTTAATAAGTTGAAATTACGAAGTAGGACATTTAAAAAGGGACGGAAGGAGTACCAATTTTTTTCCAAAAAAAATTATCTCAGAAAGCACCATAATAGTCGAAATTGTTATTACTCATGTAAATCTCAAAGTCTCTTTCTAAGAACCTAATTCGTATTTTTTTGGTATTAAAGTCATTCACTTTTTTTTCTTACCCATCAATTATTTTGGCCCCACAATGAAGAAAACTTTTCACGTGACACAAAATCCTATACTTTTGGCCCGATCACTTTTGCAAGAAAGTAAATATTGCAGGAAAATTTAAAAGCAAGTTCTCCACTACTTTTCTGCCAACTGAACAATACAAAAATTATGGGAAAGTTGATTTTCCCATCTTTTCCTGTACCTTCCTGGCAACTGAACGAGGCCTTACATAGATTTCTTCCGTCCGGATTTAATAGACGGGCCTCTTCCATATTCCTTCTACGAAATCCAAGATCAAGAAACACAATCACAACATCAAATCTAAGTAAATCTGACAAATTCCTAACTCACAATGAAGGTCAACTCGATTAAATCTACGATATAATTAAATCTTCATGATACAAAAATGGAATGACAAGCCATATGGAGAGGCTCTTAAATTTCAAAAGCAACCTAACCGGCGGACAGTAGTATACTCCATGGACCATGACCACCACCTAAATTAACATGGACCCAAAATTAAGGACGCCACACCATGTAATTAAAAGTGATCTCCGAAACTTCTAAAACATCCCACAAACACATATGCATGTCTCTCCTTAACCATGTTAATTAGGAGAAAAAGCTTTGGCTTTCTGTGCTCCGAATTAACTCAAAGAGTTGCACGTTTGTTTTTGGATCAATCATACGTGTTCATGAATTGATCCCCTTCCAAACTTGGATGTGCACATGAGCCAATTCTTGAAAAAAACTTTAGCACGTGGACCAGGAATCTGTAGATCTTTTAAATGAGAGCGTGCGGGGTCAAATTTGATTCTTATCATACGAAAAAGAATGTCAATAAGTGAATATTTGTAATTACCATTACCTTTAGATAGATATATGAAGTTAAAAACATGAAATAACGTTAACATGTACTCTTTATAGAAGTCATGTCAATGAGTGCATGAATATATACAAAAAAAAAAAAAAATGCATCCGAAAAAATATAATTGGGATCAAGTCTTGCCCGCACTACAATTCAAGGCTCTCGATCGAGCCACCTTCATTTCAAAATAATCTAGAACTTGATGGAGAGAGTTCTAGATTTCTAAAAGAGGGAAAAAATTTTAGAGTAGTAATTTTGAAATAGGGTCAAATGACTGCTCCGGTTCTTTTAATGATTATCAAGTGCATCGGGCAAACGATTAAGTGTAGCAACCCTACAGCGTTAGAGTACAAAAATCAACTTCAAGTGACTGAATGCATGAAGTGCAATGGTCTTCACTTTTTTTTTTTACCCTAAAAAAAAAATGAAGACCATTTCTTCGAGAGGATATATATAATCAAAAGGAGAGAGGTAGATACTCAATCACAATCGAAGTAGGAGAGGCTCACTTAAGACGTAAAGGTAGGCTCTGTCATTTTGGTGTTTTATTAGAAAGGAAGAAAACACACATGCAAGCTTGTGATGGCCGACCCCATGCCATCTCTCTCTCTCTCAAAAGCCTTTCCCAATTTGTGGAGTATTCACATGCATGTGAACGCATACCTAATTTTGTGGGCATAAAAGTCAAACAGCACCACAATCCCTAGCTAGCTGGCTGTACTGGTAGCACTTCTCATGCTCCCGTGTACAGTGCCCACCGCGCCTTTCTTTTTCTTTCTTTTGGTACTGTGGGATGTTGACCTCGACCAATTGGATGGTTTGGATGCACACTCAAATATAACGTAGACTATATCTTATTTGCATCCAAAAACTTCTCCATTTCTACACTACTTGCACAATCCATGCACACGCTAATCACGCGTCAAGAAATGACTCCAAAATGTTATTGACAAAGATATTCCAACACATATAAGATCTTAGAAAGGAACAAGCTTCTAAATCTCAAAACTTAACTACCAGATCAATCTATTGAAATTGTGTCAATGCTTTCACATCACTCTCCCTCCCTCCCCCTCTGGCCCTCCCCATCCCTTGAACACTATTTTGTTTGTTTTGGTGGTAAGGATGTTTTGACCATCTTATGCGCAATTTAATTAACCTCCTTCTCAGTCTGATCAAATGCATGCCATCCACGCCGTGACTATAAAATCTTCAAAAAACACATATTTTACAAGTTGATTTCAAAAATTAAACTCTTATCAATTATGTGAAGAGCAGACTCACCAACCAACTAGATGCCGATTAAAAGGCACCCCAACCGATCGAACGAACCCATATGCCAACTCTCAAATCACAAGGACATACTATCACAGTAATTAGATCACAATACGGAGGGCATTCTCGTAATCGAACCATTCAAAAAGGTTTGTTTTGGCAGCATTATAGACTTGGTCCTGTGTCAGCAATAAAGTTTCTGGCAACGTTGACTTCTTGTGGTCCGCTATACCCCTACGGCCGACACGTGTTGACGTTATCTGCATTCTGCGGACAGAGCGTGTCGCTTATAAACTCCGTCAAAAAGTTTTAATTGACCAATATCTCGTGATCTCCTTTCCGCATATTCGGAATACAGATTCGCACGTCGTCGTGTCGAGGGTTTCTTACATCATACGGTGGCGCTTCATTGTCTCAGGTTTAGATTTCGGAAAAGGGTGCCGTCATCCCTTGGTCACAGTGGCGTCATGATGACTTCATACAGATACGTAGATCTAAATATTTGTTTTCTCCAAATTAATTATATTGTATCACGTTGCAAAACAATGGTCTCAATTAATAAAATATGGCGACGTGGCACAACAAAATTGATTTGAAGGAAACAAATATTTACACCAGCAGTGTAAAAAATTTATAATCTTTTTTTTGATTTTCATTGTCCATTAGTTGTTTGTTTTGTAACGACCCAGATTTTTTCTCTATTTTTTTAATACAAATTTGGAATGTTAAATAATAATTCAATAAGTAATTAGATTGATTAATTAAAATATATTATTGTGTGGATAATTGATATTACTAACAAACTTGTATAGGAGATATATATGTATATTATACTTTAGATATACATGGATCCATGCTCATCTCTTATCATTCCTATCTAAACTCTAATTAGAATTCTATTGAAACTAAACTTTCACTTCCCTCTCAAACTCTACCACCTTTGTCCTTATCTTCCAAACTTGCATCTCACATTCCTCCTGTAACGACCCTAATTTTTGGTTGTTAAAAATTTCGTTAAATATTTGAATTTTATTATAATTGCTATTAATTTCCAAAGTTTGTCATAATTACGTTTTTGCCCCTTCAAATTTGATTTCTTGCACTTTAGCCCATTTAGCAAGCCTAGTTAGCTTCTAACCGCCTAGTTGGAGTAACTAAGCTAGGAAGTTATCTAGTTACTTTTCCCTAACCGTAAAAAGACCGTTTTGTCCCTCATTGAAACTTTTGGACCTTTTGAACCCTAGACTAAGAATTAATTATTCTTTTTCTTTTAATCAAATTAGTTTTATTCTTTGTCCATTGGACAATAAATGTTAGGGAAACTATTGTCCATTGGATAATAGAACCCCATTTGTTTATATTAAATATATATTTGGTTAAAGTACTAAGAATATTAAAAAGTAACTTTTTGATTACTTTAAAGTACCTTTTTGGATTATTTTATTATATAATCTCCCTAGCAACTATTATCCATTGGATAATAAAAGTTAGGGTGGTTATTATCCATTGGGTAAAAGGTTAAATCTTTCACCTAGTACATGGGGTTATTAATTTAATCTTTCTTTTTAATTCCTATGTGGCAAAGGTACACTATTTTATTATAAAAGTTACCTAATTACTATTGTCCATTGGACAATAGAAGTTAGGAGATTTATTACCCATTGGGTAATAGCATTAGTCTTCCAACAAAGTACAAGGATTTTATTAAATAATCAAGTCTTGGATTTTCCCATGTGATTTTGTGCATTAAATTATTGGGGTAAATCAAAACCCTAGATTTCTAAAAGTACTACTTTTTTATTTGTTTACTTGAACATTTATATATGTGTATATATATATATATATGTACTTGAGAGAGAGAGAGAGGGAGAGGAGAGAGAGGCCGGAGAGAGAGAGAGAGAGAGAGAGAGAGAGAGAGAGAGAGAGAGAGAG
>BPLS01000677.1:688903-752589 GCA_019656275.1 Rhododendron kiyosumense
GGGGAGAGGTAGAGAAAGCAAAGCAGAAGAATATGAAAATCATATGAACAATGTACATGAATTTGTTAGACACCGGTTGGTATATTGAACGCAATTTTCATATTAATTTGTGTGTTGTGATTGTTTGAGCCATATATTACACGCGAGTTTGATATTTATTTTCGTATGCTGATTGTTGATATATGCTAATGTAATAATAATGTCCTTGTGGAAGGAGCAATGCAACGAACACAGGATATTTGTGTCGGCAGCATTTTTGTTTCGAAAGACATTCATCCAATATCGAATGCAAAACTCATGTCTGCTGAAGTAGTACTCCTATAGGGATGATGATGTGTTTATGATCCGTACATTTCATATTCATGAGTACTGAAATACTGCAGTAGATGGAGTTCATTTCACCCAAATATATATATATATATATATATATATATTATTAGGAGTATTAGATGGAGAGAATGTGAAATGGAAAATTACTCATGTGTTTACGCAAATAAATTTTTTATCAATATAGATCTTATTAAGATCTTTTAAACAGTGCAAAAAAATTGAAAAATTATTTTTCATTTTTATTATAATTGAGTTTAAAATTACTTGTTTTTTTTATAAAAAGAATGTTGAAAAGGAAAGTGGAATGACAGTTGTGGTGGTATGTGATTTGTCAAAATCAACTTTTTATAAGAGATATGATCTCCTTCGCACCGTTTGATAACCGGACAATCCCAAGGGCTTTCCGAACCTTGTTTGATAACCGGATTATTACTCCGTTGGAATGAGTATAGAGCTCCATAGTGGGTATTAGTAATACCCCGTGGAATTTGGTATTCGTAATTCAATCCTAATCCCTTCTCATTACCAATTTATTATATCAATCTAATTCCATTATCTAATCACATCTCAAATAAACATGATATTAATAATCTCATCATCTAATTTCATCCCAAACAAACATACTCATTATCAATCCATTCTCATTACCAATCTCAATCTTAATCCCACCTCCGTACGAATTCCATCCATCTATTACTGTTATCAAATGGTGCAGGATGTACCAACCTTTAACACAAGAAAAACAAAACAAGGCCACCAAGGATACTTGGCTCCTACTGATTTTGCACATGATTGAGACAAGCAGGTAATTATGAATCCTGTAACATAAATTTGAATTCGTACAAGTGAGATAGATTTTTGTATACGAAGGTAAGGTAGATGGTTAATCTCTTACGTGATTATCATCATGTAATGTAAAATCTGACTTATCACGGGAGAGTCCCATTTGATAATTCACGCCGTTCGATCACTATGTAGGTCTCGATATGTAATTGGTCTAATAAAAATCAGATTGATCAGATATTGACATGTAATAGAATGAATCATATATATTTGTTTTTATAGAGGATGTATGATTTTGTTCTCTGAAAGACAAAAAAGATACGACTGAAAGCATACTAAGGAGTATAACAAATCCCCTAAACTCGATAATAAGCGACAATACGAAACTCCCCAATTCACTCTAGTGGCGGACCCAGAATTTTATCGTACTGGGGTTAAGCCGTCAAGTATCCACAACATATAATTTTGCACTTGTACAAAATGACTTGAAAAATAACAAAAATAATAGAACAATAACCAAAATGAAATATCTATTTATAAAATGTTGATTTCCTTTCCCTTAGGCCTCGTGGCCCTCGTCCATGTTTCAGAAACGAGTTCCAAAAAATAGCCACAAATTTTGATTTCCATTCTCATATTCATTATTCATGTAGAGAGAAATAGAGTATTTGTGATTGAAATCCACTTTGTAAAAAAAAGAAAATAGGATCTAAACTACTTGTCTATAAAACGGGTCTGTTCTTGGTCTAATTCCAGCTGAGCTCGTCGGCAGTGGTGATCGATTTTCGACGGTTTCTAAATTTTTCTTTTGTTTGGTGAGTTCTCCTCCATTCTTCAATTTTTTTAGGAGAGAGAGAGGAGGAAAAAGTGACTGAAAAGTGGAAATGGCAACATTGTAGTTTGGTTGCAGTATATGGGCAAAATGTTTGGGCAAAATATTCTATGGGGCAAATTTACGAAAATACTCCCAAACCTATATTCCTACAGAAATTTTGAAATGAGTGGAGTCAGTGAACCCCCTTGCCTCAAAGTCAGTCCGCGCCTGATTCAATCCCAAAAACTTTTTTGTTTTTTTTGATCCTTCAATCCCAATCCCAAAAACTTGCCCCACGCAAAACCAAGGCAGTACGAACAGCAGCAACAGAAGCACGACAGAAGTAGCATAAGCATCAACATTTCCCAAAAGCAGAAGCAGCAACAGCGAATGATCATAACCAGATCGATCACCAAGCACAAAAAAATTTGTAGTTTCTGAACCCGCTATCCTCAAACATTGTAGCATTTCCCAATAGCTAGTGCGTGTACGATGACCACTTGTTTTTAGTCCTTTGTATACCGACACTTTTAGAGGGTAGCGTCATGTTTCCGTGTCCGATAAAGGGACATGGGACCATGCGGGGGACATGGTAAAATACGTATGGAACACGCTATGTGGCGTGTCCAATAAATTTTTTTAAGGGGACAAGGCGGGCACACGCGAGGGACACGTATTGAGACACGACAAGCGTTAAATATGCAATTTTTTCAAAACTTTGGGGGTAAATGTGTAATTGCTTCAAATATTTTGTAATAAATATTTTTGTTTTATGATGTATATATGATACTCTCTCCGTCCATTTTTAAGTGTCCCAATTTGACTTTCATGCAATTTTAGGAGTCAACATAATTGTACCTTCAAAAATATTACTTTTCATACTTACCCTCTATGAAAATATTATAATTACACTTTAACTCTTCAACTTTTCAAAAAGTTAGGGAATCTGCTTTTAGAGACAAATAGAAAATGTACCAACTTTTATGTACTAACTTTACAAAAAGACTTTTATTTAGGGATAGTCCAAAATGAATACAGGACACTTAAAAAGAGATGGATGGAATATTTGTTTACAAATATTGAAGCTTCAAGCTTATACACCGGTATACAATAAATATTATTTTTTTATTTTTATTTTTTCCTTGTCCCATGCCGTGTTCATGTCCCCATTTTTTAAAGAAATTCCATGTCTCGTGTCAGTGTCCAAATCTGTATCTGTGTCCGTGCTATATAGGTTTATACAACTCTCCGATTAACTTGAATTTTCCAATCAATGATGTATATATGGCGACCTATAAAATGTAAACGACTTGAATCATATATGAGATCGTGAATAATCTTACAATTTATGTATAGAACGAGGGATCCACAGCTATCGTAGAGACTAGAGTTTACTTTTCTTTCAATGAAAAATGAAAGCACTACTAGTAGGCAAGGCTGTGGTGTGAATGAAAAAAGATTGAGAGAGAAAGAGAGAAATTTTATTTACCCAAAAAAGAGAGATATTTTTACAGCAATTTTGCTACTTGCACATGCACGGACACCTTTTGTTGGATCCACAGTCTGCATCGTACGGTGTATGGCTTTCAATGGGTTCTCCAAACAAGCTCTCAAGATGGCTCATAAGTATGGGTCCTAAGACATTTGTTGCATTTAGATACATAGTAGCTTGCTTTAAGTGGGACCCAAGTTCTTTAATTAAATATCTTTTTACTATGAAGTTTTCAAAAGATAAGGGTGTTTATTTAGCACAAAATAGGTGATGCTCTTTCTAGTCCATTGAGTGTACATACACTTCCTAAATTAACAAACTCTTAGGAGAGAATTTAGGACCCATTTGTAGAGGGTGCATTGAGGGTGCTCTAGGAGAATCTAAGGGGGTGTTTGGCAAGTGGATTTTTGCATTTTTACATTTTCATCATTTTTGTATTTTGGCTGTTTGACACTTCATTATAAGAACTCATTTTGGGAGAATGGCATGGATTTTCACTTTAGAAGCAAAAACCCAGAATCAGGTCTGAAGGCGCTTTTCACATTTTTGCCTTTTCCCATTTTTGGGTCAATTATCAAAATACCCACTTCTACTCTCTTTATTTACCAGTTTTGCCCCCCTCCTCTTATCCACTTATTTTCTCTCTTGTTCACACCAAACGAGAACCGACTGTTGAAATTAGCTCTGAACCGACTGTTAAAATTTGTTGTTTCTTTATTTTCCAAAATAAGGTTGTGTAATGTTGGACTTGTGTGTTTGTTTGTTTTTTTTTTTGCTTCAGTTCGTACTAGGCGTGGTTTGTGTGTGTGTGTTTTTTGTTTTGTTTTGTTTTGTTTTTTTTCTTTCAATTGGTACTTTAATTTGTTTGCTAATATTAAGGGTCTGTGTTTGTTTTATTGTTCTTTATATTATGAGGTAAGTGTTTGACGTTAAATTAAAGTGGTGGAATTTCTTATTTTAAATATTACTTGTAATATGGTCTTATTATATAAATTCTAAAATACCAAATAAAAAATATGGAATGTCTTCCTTACATGAGTTACACCTCACATATGAAAATTTAAAAAATGCAAAAAAATAAATATTATAAAAAAATATTTTAACACAATAATAACGGTCGAAAGCAAAAAAGAAAACAAAATTTGTACACCTTTTAAAACAATAATAAAGGCCAAGGGCACCTTGGTAAAAAATCAATCCATAATTCATTTTCATCATTCATCTATCAAACACTACTATTGTTTCAAAATACATTCTGCACATATCTCCCAAACATTTATTCATTCTTCAAAACACATTCTGACCATAATCAAAAAAGCCAAAAAACTAAAAAGTTGAAAATGAAAAGCCAAAAAGTAGACTCCCAAACACTCCCTAAATCTCTTGTTTTGCAGATGTTGGGATTGTACACTTCAAAGACGCTAATACTTCGATGACCATATTTGAGGTGCTATGTGATGTGTCACTAATGTATCGGTATAGAATGTGCTATATTTGTCTTGTAATGGAACACATTCTACCAAGGAGATGTTGACACGTACATCACATGGTCAGCAGAACGTGGTCATCATAAACATTGGGAGGTCATTGAATTAGAACTGGAGAATAATTCCCTACCTAAAGTCTTATTTTAGTGTCACCAGATTTTGCTTCAATGTGCTGTAGGGTTCCTCTAACAATATTTCTAAGATTTCATTTTGGTCCAAGGCCTGTTCGACAAATTAAATTATTTCTTCTAACTTGGAGTGCAATTTTGTTCACCCTCTTTTAGGGTGAACATTACCCTCTCTTTTATTCGTTGAAATGGTGTGGACCCACCACAAATGATGTCATGCTTACCATGCAATACACAATTTAGTAAGTATGACATCAATTTGTGGTGGAATCCACATTATTTCAATCAATAGGAAGGAGGGTAATGTTCACCCTCTTAAGTGGAGGGTGAACAAAACTCAACTCGTTGTCAATATACCCTTAGACCTGGGTAATTTGACTTGGATCCTTGTCTATATCTACCAATACCTAAATGCACTAATTGATTGAGGAGTTTTCTTACCTAGTACATACGACGGACATGTCACATGTGGAGCCCATACCAAAACATGTGCGTTTGTAAGTTAACCTGAAAGATTGGTCGATGGAGAGCATAACAGTAAAGAGTTTATCCCCAAAAGTTTCTAGGGCTCTTGCAACTAGGAAAAAGAAAAAAAAATTAATGAAAACTCTTCGAACTATTGAAGATTTGGCTGACCGTTAACTTAAGAGTCTTGAGATTAGCTATGATACGCGTAAGCTGGCTCACCCCGAACGCTATTAATTAGAAAACACCACCTCATTACAACTACAAATATTTCGTCGTAGAATTTCAAGTTTCTTTTAAATCCATGTTGTGAAGTATTTCCTCCTTTTCAGCAGTTCGTTGCAAGAACATGTTTCAGGTCGAAAGCCTAACAATGAAATGGGCCCAATAATCTCAAGAAAATCGGCCCAAAACATTAGACACATGTGTTCTGCGTTAGTCCACTAAAGGGGTTCACAATTGGGCTTATATAGAAGATTACATTGACGACTTTGAGCGGCCCATAATTTGATGCAATCAGACTGTTTACTTTTGTCCATTTTGGAGCCCTTTATTCAGATCTATCTATTGTGTAGATCGAGGATTCGACGATTCATTCATTTTTTAAAAATTTGTCAAAAAATACTCCCTCCGTCTCATTTTTATTGTTTATTTTCATTTTTCGTGCTGTTCTTTCAACGCTTATATCTTTCAATATAAATCTCTAAAAATATGCAATATGGATCTTGTTTGATAGTTCTCGATTAAATCTATAATATAAAGTTTTCAAAATTATGAAAAACATTGTAAATTGGGAGATATAAACGTTGAAAGAACGGTACGAAAAATGAAAATGGACAATAAAAATGAGACGGAGGGAGTATCAAACATATTATAAATCATGTTCATCGGATATTGATTGATGAAATATAGTATCACATCTATCTTAAAGAACTAAAAATTAAACACTAGATTCAAACCCAATTTTTGAACATATATAATTTTTGAATACATATAAACTTTGTTTAGTTTAGATTTTGATGGATGGTTTTGGATAATAAGTGGAGAGATAGATAAAGTGAGAGTTATAATTGGAGGGAAGATACTCTGCGTAGATAGAATTCTGGAGACCCAAAGCAAGCACAGTCATAAGTTTGTTTGTCTATCAGCCAAGCAACGATAAGATTTTAAATCCACGGGATATGTTGAATTCCAATATACTACCTCCGTCCCAATTTACTTGTCACTTTTTGGAGTTCGTGCCACTTTTCAATTGATTATATCTTGTAATTTATAATATTTTAGGCGATTTTGAAAACACTGTATTATAGAACAAATCGAGATCTATCAAACAAGATCCATATTGGATATAAAATTTATTACCAATTTAAAGATATAACTAATTCTTTTTTCCGGTTGGAATAGAACTGTGACAAGTAAATTGGGACGGAGGGAGTAGCATATTTTGTTGAAGCCCTAATTTCAAGTAGAAGAAAAGAAAGGAGAGAGAAATAAAGAAAAAAAAAAAACTAATGAATTTTAGGTAAATGAGAGAGTACTGAGCATCTCCAACCCATGGCTTCATATTGGAGATGTCAAACGTTTTTTGAAGGCTGACGTGGCATTTTGATGTCTCTAATTTGACATCAAAGCATTCCTTTCCAACCCTTGATGTCAAATTCTATTTATTTGACATCAAGTTATCCGTCTCCAACTATTAAGTCAATATACAAATGGTCATTTTTTGAAATTTGGCATGGAGGAGGAAGGTTGTCAACTTTGACAACTTTGTCATCCCCTTCAAATCCACGTAGGATTGACATCAAAGAAGGCTGCTGGGTTGGATTGAATTTTGGTGTTAAATGTTACCGTTAATATACCCACGTAGGATTTGACATCTCCCATTCGAGATGCTCTTTAGAGTGTTGAAGGGTAATCGGCTAGGCAAAAGAAAACATGTATTATTTTTTTAATCCGCAACAACGCCGTAAAAGGCAAACAAAACATGTTGATATCATTGATTTTTTATTAGCTAATTTAGCGATGCAATGGGTACAAATCCCAAATTTGTATAGATCTCCTTGGGACACATTTCTGATCTCACGAAGGTAATCAAAGTTGTTCATTTCTTGTAAAACATCTTGTTTTAGGTCCTATTGAGAAAAAACAGCTCAAATGAATGATGGTGGATGTGATTACGTAACATCCGATTGTGTTCCAAAATTCAAGTTTAATTTCTGAAGCAAACTTGGACGTGAAATACCTAATCGGGTTGAGTTTTTACAGAGACTATAAATGAAAAATCGACGACTTCAATCATTCTTGTGAAACCGGAGACGGGTCGGGTCAAAACTACTTGTTCTCGTTGTACATGCTCACGGCCGACGGAAATTGGTTGTTGCGGGCCTTGCAGCATGTGAGGCGGAGAATGTCATGACACCACGTGTTCTTTACTGATTTGATAGATAATCCAGGACGGAGCACGTGCAACTGTGGCCCAGTTCTCCCTCCGTCGGTGTCACGTGGTGGGTCCACCGTAGATTTAATGCACACGTCTCACCGATTTCCCCGGACACGCCGTCCGCGTAATTACCGTTGATTCGGAATATTGTACCCACGGTGCACGACGCTAATTTACGGGGGCTTCGACGGCTCAAATCTTCGCAATCGATATCTCATCGTATGCTCTTTTTAAAGTGCTTCAAAAATGGGAGTGCATACACGGTATTCCGACACCTCCGTTGAGAAGACATTATATTACTGCGTGTAAGGGACGGTACCGAAATTAAAGTCTCATTGGTCACCACGTGTGGTTGTGTTAAAAAATCACTCGGGTGCCATATTTTCAAAGAGAGAAAACTTATTCACATCGGCATATTCATGGCTTTACGTAATCTCAGTCGTCCGTTTTGACAATTAACAGTTGAGATAAGTTTTTAAACTATTATCGGTTATAGTTTGTTTTTAATCTGAACTGTCTAAAACATTTTTTGACACGCAAGATGGAGCGCCGTAAATTAATTTTATTCATGGGAGGCCCTGTTAAACAGTTTTTCTGATTTTTCAAATTATCACATTTAGAAAACTTCCAAATAATTGCATGCGGAAGCGGCATGTTCTCGTATAATTACAAAACGCTAGGGCCAAAAAATTCGTTAGCAGGTAAGTTGGGACGTTAGATCAATAGCAGAAACAAAACAAAATAAAATAGGCACGAACCTGTAATAATAAAAAATAAGATCACCAGATAGCGGTCATTATTCAAGCCCCATGCCACCTTTTTTAAAAATCACGAACATATTTGTGGTGTTTTTAAATTCCATGCGAAATAGTAATAAAAAGTTAATTCGTGTTGTGTAATTCCAAAGCAGTATGGGCCAAAAATCCATTAGTACGTTAGTGGGGGACGTTAGGTCGATCGTTGGGATTCGGGTGTCGGCTTTTCTAATTTGATTGAACCCCGGCTTTCTTATCATCCTTTTTCTGTGTATTTTTTCGTTCACATTCGTGAGGGTATACTTATTTTCTGTCTTACTTTAATGGTTAAAATAGTTTATGTTAATTCACTTGTTGGGAGATCATTCGAAAATTGAGTTTGATTGAATATCTGTAAGCGCTTGTCGCTTGATTTAATGTTGAATTTTTTAGTCGAGAATTTAAAGATCAAAGATAAAACTCATGGATAAGCACATTTCTATATCTGATTTGAGCTGAATTTTTACGTGGTCTCCTAACAAATGAATCTTGACAAAATGAACGATTTTCGGTGACCGAAATGAGACACTCAATGAGCATGCCCTCCCTGAGGATGAACAAATTAAATCATTCTTCATCTGTTTGGTGTATTTTAAATTTCAGAAATGGTAATATGTCTCGTATTTTTATTTACATTCCCTACCGTGAGGGTTGGGACCATCCAGCCTAGGCCTCCATATTATGCGGCTCTATGCATTTGGGAGTCATCTCTTATATTCATATATTGTTCAGTTAGGAGTAACTATTTAGGTACCGTCATGAGATGCAATCACATGATGCCTAACACTCTTAACAATCGTACCATCACACAAGGCTCATCTTCGACTCTTCATGAAAAATCATGACCGAATGATCGAGGTTTAAAAGTAATTAAATAAAAAAACTCAAACAATTAATCACGGTATAAGATTTCAGCAGAAAAAATACCTAATCCAAGAAGATTAAGAAGGGCCAGTTAAGATGCGGGTTGCCTGTTTTTGACTGAACAATTTCCAGCTCTGCTATGAAATTTTTTTATTACTAAACAGAGAGTTTGGTATTGAATCTGATTTCTCTTCAGTCTGTTAATGGACTACATAGTGTCGTTTGCGTGATTCTAGCCGTCCAAAAGTATTTCTAACGGTTCGGTTGTAGAGAAACCATTGAATACAAATATGAATAACTACGACATAACAACAGAAACCTCTCTATAATCCAAGTGCAAAGAAGCCGGGTTCCTTTTGGTCTTTGATCGAGGTTTAAAAGTAATTACATAAAAAAACTCAAAAACAATTAATCACTGTATAAGATTTCAGCAGAAAAAATACCTAATCCAAGAAGATTAAGAAGGGCCAGTTAAGACGCGGGTTGTCTGTTTTTGACTGAACAATTTCCATCTCTGCTATGAATTTTTTTTATTACTAAATAGAGAGTTTGGTATTGAATCTGATTTCTCTTCAGTTATTGGACTATATAGTGCCGTTCGCGTGATTCTAGCCGTCCAAAAGTATTTCTAACGGTTCAGTTGTAGAGAAACCATTGAATACAAATATGAATGACTACGACATAACGACAGAAACCTCTCTGTAATCCAAGTGCAAAGAAACCGGGTTCCTTTTGGTCTTTGGTGGCTAAAGTTCCTCCATGTTTAAAGAGCTTTGACTTATATATGTTAAATCAAAAGTAAAGATCATCCAATGAGGTCGTGGTTTGATACAAGATCTTCATGGTGGGGTTGGGGGTTGTCCAATTAAATTTCTTTTTTCTTTCCCCTTTGAGCGCCAATCTTGTTTTCTTTTTCCCATGTGTCTGTTTAATTTCTACTGTACTAACTGACTAATCTGTGGGAACATTCTCACAGGATTAGTTAAACATGTACTAATTGGGTACCATAGGTCAACAGACCTACAATATCGATCACAACATATTAAGACATAAGGTCTCACATGCAAAAACGCTTCTAGTCCAATGATATTTCCTGGGATCAAGTTCTGTCGTGAATGTTTGTGAGTTCAGGGATATGGACAGCCTTTGAACCCCATTGGACTAACTTACAACTCCCCTCTAAACACCGTTGATGTATAACATGTGGCAATACTCTATACGGGTTTTATCCCAATTTTAAATGCATCCTACCCAGGATGACAAAATTGGTTCTAAAGATTATTGAGGTACGCTTGCTTAGAGTCTTGTATATTTTTTATAGCTGGTCTCAAGTCTGAATAAAGGATGATGGTTATGTGTTAGGTAGTAAAAATCTTGTTAGATCTCTATTGACATGAATCCTAATATTTTTGTTTGGGTTACACGTAAGACTGGTCTGTAACATCTTGAGTTATCAAAAACATACATCGCCGCTTTTTGGTATCTAATTAACAAACCCTAAGTTTTCATTGGAGGGTTGAGTTAGTTAGAACTTTCCTCTATTCTGGATAAATATACTTTAGTTTGTCAAACGGTTTGAACTTGGAAGTAAGGTCGGCCCTAGTCCTGACTTAGTTGGACTCAAACCGATCCCTAAAGGTTAGGTCTTTGATTTCTCCCCAACCTCAGATAAATAATATTTTGATTTTTTTCATCAAGATGAATGATTAATCCAAAAACGACGGCGAAAAGCTTCACGGACAATTACGAAAAGTGAAAAATGCCGAAAAACTACCAGACCAAAAATTCAAAGGAGAGTGGAGCCGGATTTTGAACACTCCACGAAATAAAAGCACTAACTAAATGATCAAAGGAAAAAATAACAAATAATGATATCGGTCACCAACACAGGGTGGTCCAAAGCATAGACATGACATGCATGTGGAAATCGGAAATGAATGCATACAGAAGGACAAAAGGTGCAGCCGGCGCCACCACATGCCGCCGTGATTGGCTAACTAGGCGTGGGACCACCCTGGACAATATAGGGCATGGATCTTCCTTGATTTGCGCTAGCCCTAAACTAAAAGAAACAGACCCATATCTCCATAGAATGGTACTCATACTTGACTGGGCATGCTTAAATTCTAGGAGTGCACACCGGCTCGCTAGGGTTTTGGCTTATGTGTTTAGATCCACATGGTAAGGTTGGGTTGAGTTTTTAAACCCGTTTAGGGAACTTGGATATTTCTTAAAATTTAGGAAAAATGACGGTCAAATACGTGTTTTGATAATTAATACTCCACTAAGGACATTTTTAGTATTAACAAATGTTTTTGCGCTTGTTCTTGGCATGTATTAATTATCAAAACATGTCATGGGCTGTCATTTTCCCTAAAATTTAAAATCAAGCCTGGCCCGGCCCAACCTGTAGACAAAATTAACCGTGATATGCTATAATGCTATCACAAAAATATAGAAAAGGAAATTTTGAATATACACAATACCCTTTCTTCAAGGGCAAATATATATGGGTATATTATAAACATTGTAATTAAATCAGCTTTATAAATTCGTCCTTGTTTTCATGTAATACTCCCTCCGTTCCATAATGTTTGGCATTTTCAGGAATGCGTGCCATTTTTAAATTGCATATATCTTTCAATCCATAATGTTTTAGGTGATTTTTTGAACTTTGTTTAATATAACAAATTAAACTCTATCAAACAAGATCCATATTGCTTATAAAAAACATTATGGATTAAAAGATAAAGTTAATTTTTTCATGAGGCTGGAATAGTGAAAGTGCCAAACATTATGGGACGGAGGGAGTATCACACAACTAATTCGTCTTCTCACGCCTCTAGAATTTTCTTTAACAATAGTCTTTTTTAATATCTTAGGTGTACACTGGACCAGCTTACGTGCACGTCGACAAATACTGAGAGACCTGACCAATCCCGCCCTAATATTGATGGAACAGTGAAGACAAATCCCATTGGCTTAAATACTTAAATGGTCCTTACAAAATAGAGTCGGTTTCAATTTTGTCCTTGTAAAATTTTTTGTTTCACTTTTGTCCTTCCAATTTGTGACTCATTTCAATATCATCCTTGCTGTCAACCAGTGGATGGAATTCGCCTACATGGATAACGGGAGGCTTAACAGTACATTTCTCATCAAAAACCCTTAGACGGGTAATCATCCGTCCATGAAGGCATCAACACTGGTTTCTCGCCTCACTTGCAAACCCGATCCCTTCGACTGCTTGCACTGCTATTTGATGAAGAGGTAGCCATTATTGAGGTCGATGATGCATCTGCTAAGTGATGGAGAGGGTTTTTGGTAAGGTTGATGATGGTGTTTGGGGATCGCATTTAGGGCTTCAAACAGGGAAGAAGTGATTTTGGGGGAAACCCCATTGCTCTACTTTTGGGGGGAAAAGAACGTGAGTAATATTGGGGGGAAGAGAGGTGGGCCAGGTAGGTGTGTTGGTGCTGAAAAGGGTCCCACAAAAGGCTTCCGTTATCCACGTAGGCGAATTCCACCCACTGGTTGACGGCAAGAGTGACATTGAAATGAGTCACAAGCTGAAAGGATGAAATTGAAACAAAAAAAATTTACAAGGATGAAATTGAAACTGACTCTATTTTGTAAAGACCATTTAAGTATTTAAGCCAATCCCATTTGTATAGAGGCTTCCATGCCTCTCCAGTATCCAATCCCATGTTACTTTCTCTAAACAAACAAAAATAACCATGTTACAACTGCTTTACAGGATAAGGGGCCTCCTGGGCCATTGAAATTTAAAGGCCTCTCCCAGCAAATATCATATTGAGATCTATATGGGGTCATGTGTCTCTAAACTCTGTTTGTATGAGTATGATACGCACGTGAGATACTGGGTCCCAATTAAGTCATGTTTGTTATTGTGCTTATATAACTCAAAAACTAAATTGTTCTTCTCTCTTTTTTTTAATGCTAAGTAAAAAGAGTGAATGGGATTGAAACAGTTTAACTTGGGGAACTCATCCGACTTGGGATGTTTGGAAAGCCATAATTAATCTAGCCGGGAGGAAATATTAGATCCCACACCACATTGCATGCTTCGTCATCAGGTCCCACCGAAGTTTAAGTTAAATTGGAGTCTCTTCTTCTGTCCATTTGGTCCCAAGTATCGAACTCTGGACTGATGGGAGAGAAAACATTTACGTAAGCTGCTCTAACTACTTCAACTGCCACCTCGGTGGTTATTCTTCTTCTTATCTCTTGTTGCTGAATCCCTCCATTTTATTTTTGATAACTCCCGTGTTTAGGCTAATTAACTTATGCGTATCTTGACTAATCCTCAACCCCATTGCTTACTTGCCGGAATCTCAATTAAATCAAGGGAAAAACTTCATATAGACTGACCTCCAAAGGTGTTGACAGCACACAAAAAAATTTCAAACATGAAACGTTAAGAGGGAACAAACCCAAAATTCCACGTTTTCACCACCCGCCAACTTGTGCAGCTTAAGCCCCTGTGCTCGGTTGAAGTCTCTGCTTCTGTTGGGGTAGTTAAAATTGGAGGGTTCGATTTCCCATAGCATGTGGCCATAGAATTTCGATGCCTTTAAGCCTTAGGACCATTAATTGCTTCCAAAACTGACATTGGACCTCATTTCAGAGCCTTGAAAGTAGTAATACGAATTGTTGATCGTTGAAAAAGAGAACTTTTCATTTTTCCTGGGTTTATTTATTAATTTTGTCACACGGAACATGGAATTTGAAGGAAATATTTGCCTGTTTCGTTATTCTTTTTGGGGCATGGCAGAAGGGTGATATTAAAATCGGGTTTGGACCATGCTTGTAGCTACACACTTTAATGCTTTGACGCCTATTTTCACGCTTCCCTATCATATGATGGATACTTTTCATGAATTGGAACAACTATAGAAATAAGTCATGGACACAAAACACATCGATCGTCTCCTAGAAGTGTGGTCCGTGATCACTTCAAAGGTCGGCATGGTGTTCAAAGGCCAAATAAATGTGTGCTTTAGGTCCTTCAATAGTCGTGCTATCGTTTGTGCTAGAGTGTGTTGGTTCGGTTGATTTGTTATGATGTATGTCATGGGAGAATTTTTTAGTTCTCAAGTCTTGTAGTTCTAGTCGGAGATTTGTTCCGGCTTTAAATGAGTTCCGATAAGGGACGATAGAATTGAGCCCAGAAATTACTTGAAGTGCTCATAAGTTGATTTGAACAACCTGAGTTACCATAAACAAGAGTGGCGGGTAGCTTTTTATTTGGCAAATTGAAACGCTGCTCAAGAGTTTAACAGAAGAGAGCTAAGTACAGTAAATAATTTGGCATTGGCAACAATGTTAAAGGGAAATTGTTTCCTTGTGCAACTCAGGGTCGTACATTGGAGATATGCTCATGAGTCGATCTGAGCAACCTGAGTTACCATAAACAAGAGTGGCGGGTAGCTTTTTATTTGGCAAATTGGAACACTGCTCAAGAGTTTTAACAGAAGAAAGCTAAGTACAGTAAATAATTTGGCATTGGCAACAGTGTTAAAGGAAAATTGTTTCCTTGTGCAACTCAGGGTCGTACATTGGAGATGTTTGGGAGATGCATGTGATGGTCAGACCCTAAAAATTGGTACAAGAAAGAGACTATGGCTTGAAAATATTGGAACAGAGTGATCTGGTAATCACATGCTGTGACCAATCCTCTGCAGCTCAGCTCTTGCGTACTTCTCCATTGTTATAACTGTCGGTCGCATTAAATCATGCTGTTGCGTCTCAAGCCAGCTTTGCTGGGGTGGACAATGACTGTTTTGTATGAACGAAGATACAAGCAATAGACACAAAAGATGCAAAATGAATAATGGACAAATAAAATGGGACAGGTGGAATGTATATTTAGTTTCGGGGTTAGTTTGGCACGATAAGGTGGCGTGCGGAGGGTGAGTGGTTTGTAAAACTTATCCAATGGCCAACGTCTTTTATATGTTAAGTTTTTTTTTTTATGTAAACATCCCTTAAACTATGCATCAATTGTCTATTTAGTCTTGAAATTATCAATTTCGCTTATTTCGTCCTTAAACTTCCTCATTGGTTTCTATTTGGTCTAATACTCAATAAACCCAACAAATTTAGACGAAAAACTCAATTGCGAATATTTCCCAATCGTGACAGGCAAAACAGCCACTCTCTCTCTCTCTCTCTCTCTCTCTCTCTCTCTCTCTCTCTCTCTCTCTCTCTCCAATACGCTATATTTCCCCATCCTGAGGGGCAAAATTTCCTTCTTCGTTGACAGTGGTGTGAATCATATATGTGCGCAGTTTCCAAACAATGGTGCCTTGCTTCATGGTCATGTTACAAGACTGTTTCAAATTTTGCCCTAACAATTGGAAAATCCTGTATTTGAATACAAAGAAAAACTTATTAACTTTAACCACAAATTAATGAAGTGGTGGGCTTTAAAAGCAATCCCGGAAGACATGCCTCCCCTTATATGTGTACGGTGTTTGCCAAATTCTATGATTGTTTAGTGGCGTTTATATAATTAAATTTTTTAAAAAGCACAAAGTCCCATCGATTCGTTGAATTATATGGTTAATTTGAATGGTCATAGATTACGTTCTTCAATGTCACTATCCCTTGTCAATGTTTGGTCTCAAATCCATTACCAATAATTTATGCAAATCCGATTTCTTGATTTGATTGATAGTTTGGTAATTAACACAATCTCGATGCCATTTGAACTAGGCGGCTGTCCACTCTGTCTCTCTCATGGTGATAAAAAAGTTTTGTCCGATCATTAATTTCAGGGTCCCGTAATTTAAGTAACTTTAGCTTTGCGAGCATCTCGATTAAGTTACGGGACATGAAGTTAACGTTTGGGCAAAACTCCAATGGCCCCAAGGTTTGAAATGTTTGACCTTCAGGAGATTCAACCTTGTGACTAGTCGCGTGCCACTCAACCAAACTTCTTGAGATTTGAAACACGGGTCAAAACCCACTTTGATGTTGAAATTAACTTCGATAGCAATGTGAACTTGATTGAGTTTTGGGCTTTGTATCATACAATGTCTAATGTGAATAGTGAATACACAAATTCAAAGGGTGTCTCTCAACATGAATACGAAAGTGTTAGGATCTAAGATACCCAGTCCATGACAATGTTTGGAAAAGAAAATGGATGATCCATATTCACAGTACTGTGAATGCCATTCTTTTTCTTTTTTTTTCTGGTACATTTTCATGAATCGAGTGTTCTAAATTGTACTGGGCCTCACATGAATTAGGGCAAAGCGGAAGTGTATATTATTTTTCTGATTTTTGGGGACAGTGTTTGGGTGTCATACAACAACAAAGCGTCCGTCATTAATTCAAGAGATTGGGTTTTTTGGGTTCTCATTCAAGTCTTCCAACTACACAGAGCTACCACTTTCAACTACCAAACGTGAAACACCCCAATTATAAAGCAATGCCAACACACCTAAGTCTTCTGTGGCATTGCAATTTTAGGGCTCCCTTAATAGCCCTAAATTGAAGGGCAGCTACCCAACTGCCATAGGCCACACAAATATTGAAGATCAACCCTTTGGCTATTATTGCACTTATTATTAACAATCACGGCAATGCTGAGCTTTATCTCCAGGCTCATAAAAAAGAACCAAATTATTCATGTTCAAACTTGTGCTTAACCGGTTAAAAGTCTACTAGAGAGCGACTAGGAATCAGGGTGTTGTAGTGCATCCCATGTAATGCGTCGTGTAGTGCAGCACGATAACCGTCTAAAAATATTTTCAATGTTTCAAAAGTGTTTTCAATGGTCTAGATTTAAAACAAATTTTTCCAAGGAAGAATATTATCTTGAAGCGATAAGCAAACCAATTCTCCTACCGGGAGTGAGTGCTTAATTCGTACTAGTAGAAAGAGATGATCAACGCCCGATGGCCAACAACCGGCGACAAAGTCCTCAACCGGTCCCAGCCGGTAACTCCAACCTGTTGATTTCCTCCAGTTTTTAAAAAAAGTCCAACATGTTTTCCCTCTCTTCAAAATCGAATTTTTCCTCGAAGCTGAAAGGACAGTGCAAAGAAAGAAGATGGAGATTTATCTCTTTTCCGGTGGAGACCGTTGATTGCGGTTAGGAATCTAAAGCAGGGGGGGTCTTCGGGTGGGACCTACGTTTACGACATCTTCTGCCTTCCTTTGGATTATCGCTTTTTTTCTTTTTCTTTTTCTTTTTCCGTTTTCCTCGGAAGTACTGAAAGTTATCAGAGTGGGCATTGTTTTCCAGAGATATTACGAGGGTTGCCCCTACAGATCCTGTTTCGCCCGCTTTAACTTTTACCCATGCTTTGTCGGTGCTCGTTTTCACATACAAGTATTAAGGTAGTGTTTAGTTGGAAGTTTAATTTAGTTTTGGTAGTGGGTGGAGAGAGAAATAGAGTAATGATTGAAGATAAGGGTAATGATTAGAGAGAGATGAAAAAGTAATAATTGAAAAAATAGGGTAATGATTGAAAAAAGAATCAAAGTAATGATTAAAAATAAAATTAAAACTAAAATTAAGTTGGAGTCCGAACAAAGCCTAAATAAATTTGATTTCTATTCGGAGAACCTACCCTTTCAGTACAAGGAGGCATTGAATTGGAATGCTCCAATTAGCCAGGCCTTGATTTTATTTACTCGTCTTCTCCCTAGCTCTCTGGCTATAGCTGGCTGCAGTGCAAGAAGAGCAATATGCAATTATTATATCAATTGGCGGGAGTTCAATTCGATTCTTTGATGCCTAAATCAGTACCTCTATCTACAAAGCGTTAGGGTTTAGAATCAGAATGATGGCGTACACTCTTTAGGTGTTATTGTGTATATACTTATACTAAGAGTCATACTTGTGCTCCAAATATTAATCCCATGCCTGGTTTGTGTCCATGTACTGTCATTTATAACTGCTTCTCCAAAATATATCATGCATGATGATCACTGACTCGCCAGGTAGACGACTGTCACATGGTTGAACCATGCCACTCAATCATCCTCATTTGATGGGAAAACACTCATACTGAATAAGGCCTTATCATATGGTCACGTTTAAGGGAGGTTGCTATGCTGATTGTCCTCTTCCACCCTTTTGATTATCAAAGTAAAAAATAAAAAAATAAGGCCTTATTCTGAACCAACTCAACAGACACGCACCTTCATCTCCACAAGTTTGGGCCTATTTGCTTTGATCTTGCATTGCTCATTATCTCTTTTGCAATATCACATTCTCATGAGATTTTTTGAACTCTTTTATGGTAAAACATAAAAGCTACGCGTACACTCAAGCCGTTAGCCTCCATGATTAGCTTCAGTGGTCGGTGTTCTTATACTTTTTTTGCCATAAAATTGAACAAAATAGGACGCATGGAGGAGACATTCGAACGAAGGCAGAGAGGACTATGGATTTCAAATTGGAATGAACGACTCTGCCAAAGCACGAAAGAATTGGAAAAGGTTTTGAAGGGGTGGGAGTGGCCGATGAGGATGAGGGAGGTGACTGTTACTAGGGTTGATAGAGCGTAAGGTTTGTGGAAGGTAAAGAAGTTATAGTGGGAGGAAGAATGGAACAAGTATATGTCTAGTAGGAAGAGAGAATGGATACATAATAAAAGTAAAAACTACGTGTTTGATTTGGCTATTAAGAGAATTTATTATTTCTCTTAAATAGAGATTCAAAAACATTGAATCAAGCTCTATATTGAGTCTACATTTTAGTGACCATTATGTTTCATTTGACTTCTTTCTTATTATGCCTTTCAAATACACACAACTTTGAATATGAAAATGTAATTTGTTTAAAATTTGTACCAAAAAGGTAATGATACCTTCAAGACTAGGTTAATATCCCATATATATCTGATAAAAGTTATAAAAAAACAAACAATAATCTAGATTGTGAAGGAAAACAAATGAAATTCTTTAAGTTGATTGGTATGGAGATTTTTGATAGAAGATGAAATGAATAACACCATACTCTAACTTTGGAGCCATTGGGGATTATACTCGGTCGTTATCTTCAGAGCCACGAAATTAGTCGAGGTACGTGCAAGCTGATTCAGACATTCGGTTATAAAAAAAAAAAAAACACAAAAAAGAACACCATACTCTATGATATTGAAAAATAAAAGCCAACATAGCCAAAATCTTTGAGTATCTATTTTAAAAATTTACTCTACTTTCGAGATGCTCTAGAACCACTCCATAAAGGGTGTACAAAAAGCTCATAAAACTATTCTTTGAAACGTTTTGACCCTCTTCACGGCACGCAACCCACCTCCCAGTATTGGTAAGTGATTAAACTCTTATATTCTTACTGTCTAATCTCTTCTCTAACTGCCAAGTAATTAAGCTTTGATTCACTTAATTTGACTAATCTCTTCACTTTTTTTCATTCTTTGAAAAGACTAAAAATTTCTTCACCTGATTCCGCAGTAACTTCAAACACCGACCCTTTCCTGAGTTGAAGATCCCCCAACAAGCCCACGTGACTTTTCTCTTTCTCAACTGCAAATCCCCCCAATATAGCAAAACAAAACAAAAAGGAATTTAATTATCGATGCAGTAAAATACTCCACCAGCATTCATTAATATCTGCCATTTTTCTGCGCATTTGGCACCTTCCCAACTTCCATATATACGGGCTTTAGCTCTTCCCCTTCCCGCAGTCCTCTCTCTCTCCCTCTCTCTCTGTTTGTAGGTAGATTTATCAGAATTTTTGGCTGATAAATCATACCACCATTCCCTCTTTGTTCATATATATACATTCTTAAATACATACTCCATCTGCTACAGAACAGTAGATCTGTATTTCTATCATCTTCTTTTTGTTTCTGTTATTGTCTACTTGAGGGTTAATTTACAATGCAGAAGTTTGCGCGACTCTGTTGCATGGCTCCTCTGTTTTTGCTTCTGGGGTTACTTCCCTTTGCTTTGGCCGGCCATGACTACGGCCAGGCTCTGAGCAAAAGCATTCTCTTCTTTGAAGCTCAGAGATCTGGGTACCTTCCCAGCACTCAGAGAGTCAATTGGAGGGGACATTCTGGTCTCAACGATGGCAAGGCCAATGGGGTATGCTCCTCTGTTTCTCTCTCTGTTTTTGTTTTTTTTTCTTTCCTGTTTTACAATCCCAATTTGTGTTTCTGATTTGGGTAAAAGTATTTAGGGGTAAAAAATGGGAATGAATTGGCTAAATGTTTATGCTGTGAATTGTTTTGGTGGTGGTGCAGGTGGATCTGGTGGGAGGGTACTATGATGCCGGGGACAATGTGAAATTCGGATTGCCAATGGCATTCACAGTGACAATGATGTCGTGGAGCATAGTGGAGTATGGGAGGCAAATGGCTGCTAGTGGAGAGCTCAGCCATGCCATGGATGCTGTCAAGTGGGGCACTGACTACTTTATCAAGGCTCATCCTCAGCCCTTTGTCCTCTATGGAGAGGTACTCTCTCTCTCTCGTTGTGTTTAAAACTGATTCAGAGTCAGTTGACAGAGTGAGTGCTCCCAAGAGAGCATGAATTTGTTCTTTCTATTTGATTTGTTTATTTGGACAGATATAATCGGATCGGTCTATGCCCGCATTCATTCGATTTTCAATGAGAATTTTCACTGTTAGGATTCCATATTCCTCGAGTGATGTGTTATCAGTACTCCATTTGATTCTTTATTCTAAATCCTGTCGAATAAACTCAAAAAATGAATTCTCAACTTCAACCCACACTTCTTACTTAGCACAAGTTTAACAAAAGCATATTTATATTCGTGGGTTCCTTCTGCTTGTCGTTTTCAACGAGATTATCCCGTTACTAAACCCAAATTAAATACTACTTTGCGATTAAAAAATTGTTAATAAACAACTCTGAAATGTCTATTCATTCTTGGAATTCTTTTTTGGAATTTTCTTGTGGGAGTTGGTGGGTAACTGAATTGATGTTGATTTTTCCAGGTGGGAGACGGGAACACGGACCACTACTGCTGGCAGAGGCCGGAGGACATGACCACCTCGCGGCAGGCGTACAAGATCGACCCCAGCAACCCCGGTTCGGACCTCGCTGGGGAAACCGCCGCCGCCATGGCCGCCGCCTCCATCGTCTTCCGCAGCTCCAACCCTTCCTATTCCAATGAGCTCCTCGCCCATGCCCATCAGGTTTTTACGCCCTTTCTTCTCTTCTTTCTGTTTTCGGCGGGCCATCATGGTTGGGCCTGACTGGGTCAGGGCTGGCCCGCTTTGTGTTGATGAGTAAAAGTGTCGCAGTTAATAGAGGGCGTTGCGATTCGACGCCTTTATGTCAGGCTGTCCGGTTAACGGAGTAGATTAGCGTGGCCCCCCACATTTATGACACTAGTTTCACGGTTTAATAATGGTAAATGATATTAGCACTTCAAAAATTGATACATACACTCCAAAATTAGTATAATTTCAAAATCACTTTTCTATATTTTTTGGAGTGCCTTCATCAATTTTTAGAGTACCAATATCATTTTCCTTAATAATACAGCAATTTGGAGGATCCGGATCTCAATTTGGATGTATGGTAGGTCACTAGCCGTTTTGGCACGGACGGTTCTGATATTTAAAACACAATTTTGAAAATAACAGTGTTTTGAGTCGTTGGATGCACATGACTCCACATATATGAAACGGTTTTCATATAGTTGTGTTTTAAAGTTGTACTCGTTGGTTTTTTTTTTAAATACTAATATGCTATCGCTGTGTTATCTTAAAGAAAAAGGAAGGGGGCTAATCTTGGCCGATGATTTTTATTAAAAAATTATACGCTTCAAAAATGATATTGGTCCTTAATTTATTTAGGAATTTTTTTTTTTTTAGTTTGCTAGCTCTAAAAACGCGATTTCAATTATCTTGTTTGTAGCCGGCAGGCATATGTTCCTGATCACAATTTTTTTTTAATCGTTGAGAAAAGGGTCCTTCTATTAGTAAAGAAAAAGACAAAAATAAAAAACACGAACTCCGGTATACTTTACTTTCGTGAATACAATTTTGAGCATTTTTCACATATTTTAATTCACTTTTTATTCTTTATGATAGCTCACTAGATTTTCTTTAATATTTCCTCGGTGGTCGTTGAAAGAAAAAGAGAATAAAGGCCGACATGTCCCATCGGGGTAAATGACCATGTCTCATGGTTTAACTTTAACTTGAGATGGAGCCTGGAGAACCTTGGGAAAGTTTTCAATATACTAACGGGTTATTTGTAACGTTTTTTCATATGAAATATGATTTACTCATACACGATACATGAAACCGCACCCCATCTTAGAGGGCATTATATCCAAATTGTTTTCGATAACCTCACCCACAATTTTAAGGGGTGTTTTTATGTTTTTATCTCAAAAAAAAAAAGGCATTTGTTAGATTCGCGTCAAATTTTTGTGAATTATTTGCACATCTCGATGAGAGGAATTAGAAAGCTATAAAATTAGGGGAGTGATTTTACCACTCTCCAAATTGTTAATGGCATTCCTTGGGGAGTTGCCAAAATCAATTCGTATTGATTTTGTCACTCTCCAAAAGTTAACAATTTGGGGAGTAGAAAAATCACTCCCTCCCCTAAAATTATAGTCCAAACTTAAAATTATTTTTGTAAAGACAAAAAACAGTTAAGAAGACCAAGTTTCTACTTTATTCAAAAAAAATTGAATTTGAATTATTCTGTTTACTTTTTTGATTCCTATCGTCAGAATGAACCACTGATCCAAAAAAATTTGATGCTAAACTACAAAATGCGAAAAATAAATTAAAAATAAGACCCAAAAAAAATGCCAAGTGGCATATTTAGCCACAACACCACAAATGCTGGTAAAATTAAATCGGCGGGTTATCCGTATCTACGACGGATCACCAGGTTCACGTTGGGTGGACCCGCGTTTTCCAGTACATATCACGCGTTGAATCGTCCACACCCCCTGTGTCCTCAGATCTCAGCCCTCCACGTGGACGATCTAAGCAAACAAATCGCTTCACAGTTATGGTCTGTCACGTGATGAAACCGTCGGTGGTCTCGTACCACCACGTATTCCCTACCCACTCGTTCGTTCGTAGTAGTAATAATAGTATTTTTGTTTCCCATTTTACCCTCCAATGTTGAGCTTTATTTCTATATCTACCTTACTGATTCACGGCTGTTTTACTACTGCGTTTGCGTTTCCAGCTGTTCGAGTTCGCCGACAAATACAGGGGCAAATACGACAGCAGCATTACTGTGGCTCAGAAGTACTACAGATCTGTCAGTGGATACGCCGTACGTGATCCCATCTCTAGTACCTTCTTAAACTGCCTTTGGGGTGATTATTGTGCACACACAAACTCCCACACCCTCATGCATTGGGGCCACACTCACATGTTCAAGACGAAAATTATTTAAGTTCACTGTCACGTGGTATCCTGGCTCATTCACCAACCCAATCATGTGGGGTCCAAAATCAAGTTGTGAACCCAACATGATTGCGTGGTAGAAAGAACGTAAGGGCACCACGTGACAGTAGTCAGTGGACACGGAACAATGTGTTTTGTGAATGTATGGAATTGCGTGTGAATGTGCGTGGGGAGAATATTTGTTTAATGGAGCCTGTCGTGAATAGTTGTTTAACGAGGTGACTCGCACGTGTCTGTTTCGGTTTTGGACGTTCCGAATTTAAATGAATCTCTAATTCCCAAAACGGACGGCCGAAATCGCACAACTCCATGAATAAGGGAATCATGGCCGCTCTGTGAATAAGTCGATCTTGTGCGTGGGTTGTAACTTCTAACGCCTTTAACACTTAATAAATGTGCATATTGTCGTTCAAAAAAATATGTGCATATCCTACTTGCGCAATATTTAAATTTTTTTTTTTTGTGCGCGGTCGTGCCAAAATACAGGATGAGTTGTTGTGGGCTGCTGCGTGGTTGTACAAGGCAACCAACAACCAGTACTACTTGAGCTACCTTGGCAACAATGGTGGTTCTCTCGGTGGTACCGGTTGGGCCATGACTGAGTTCGGGTGGGACGTCAAGTATGCCGGTGTTCAGACTCTCGTTGCCAAGGTAAAAATTTTGGGAACTTGTCATTTCAATTCCTTGGCTGTCTGTTTTGATTAATTTATCATGTTTTATATCAACATGAATTGTTCTCTCCACAGAACTAAAAGTGTAAGGAAATTATAATTCCATAAGATGTATACTGCCATAAAATCTATAGCACGTCTACATTTTACGAGATTATATATTCGATGGACTTTTAAACTAGCCCATAAAAACTTCAATCAAATAGTAGATACATGATCTCTGGGATATATAGACATCGAATCATATGCTTCAAGTATGATGTTACACGACCCATAAGGTCCTAAATCCTTTTTAATCAGGTTTTAATTATTTAATCATTCACTTGAAAATCAGGTGTTCTAGTAATTGCTGAATAACTATTTACTTTTGAGAGGTAACTAATAATACTTGGCGTGTTCGTATATTTTTTCAGTTTCTAATGGGAGGCAAGGCTGGTAACCATGCATCAGTCTTTGGGGAGTACCAGCAGAAGGCAGAGTTTTTCATGTGTTCATGTCTTGGAAAGGGCGGCCGCAATGTTCAAAAGACTCCGGGAGGCCTTATTTTCAGACAGAGATGGAACAACTTGCAGTTTGTCACCAGCGCTTCTTTCCTCCTCAGTGTCTACTCCGATTATCTGACCTCAGCTGGGAAGACCCTGAATTGCCAATCCGGCAGGGTTGCACCATCTGAGCTTCTTTCTTTCGCAAAATCTCAGGTATTACTACCATTTTAAAACATCTAGCTGCAAAGTGTTTGAATGTGCCTAGGTATGTAGTTTTTCTTTTTGTTTTTTTTGTAGGAATGTAGTTGTTTGAAGCCCATATTGTAGCCATCTTTGGTCGCAAATTTTAGAATCTGTTCTCTCTTTGTCTATTATCAGAAAACACAAAATAAGTGGTTGGTTGGAAGTTTTGGAAATTTGTTTTCTGAGATTTTAAAGAACAATTTTGGAACATTAAAGAGATGTTTCTTTGTTCTCGGGAACTATCTCAGCAAAAAATTAATAATTTACGGAAATGCTTGATCAAAAACAGTTTCTAAAGCATGTTCAGCAAAAACTAGTTCTCAAACAAATACCCCAAAGTCATCAGCTCTAGCTAATGCCCCTAGTTTTGATACGAAAATCGAAAACGATGGTCATATTGACTCACATTACACATACCTTGTACTTAGGCCATTAGAGGTCTCTAATTCTTGCAATAATTGAACCTTCAGGTGGACTATATTCTGGGAGACAACCCAAGAGCCACAAGTTACATGGTAGGATACGGAAGCAACTACCCGCAACAGGTTCATCACAGGGCTTCCTCAATTGTATCTGTAAAGGTTAATCCTTCGTTCGTTACTTGCCGGGGAGGTTATGCCACTTGGTATAGCAGGAAAGCAAGCGATCCAAATCTTCTTACCGGTGCTGTTGTTGGCGGACCTGATGCTTATGACAACTTTGCCGACGAAAGAGACAATTATGAGCAAACGGAACCAGCAACTTACAACAATGCTCCTCTTCTAGGCTTATTGGCAAGACTCCATGGTGGTCATAGTGGCTATAACCAGCTCCTTCCAGGTATATATGGGTTGAAAATCCTAAACGGGTGTGTTTTGAACTTACGTAAAGAAGGAGAAATGGAATGGACATAAAAATTCCCATGTCATTTCTCTTTCGTTTCCACTATTTCCAGTATAACGAAAGTTTTTTTCTTGCTTGTTTGCTGCATAGATCAACAAAAGCATTTTCATTGTTCCTGACAATGTGCAATAAATTTGTTTGACAGTCGTCCTTCCAATGCCTAAAGCCCAACCAAAGCCAGCTCCAGAAACCAAAACCGCACCAGCTCAAGGTATTTTTCTGCACCTATTTCTAATGACTCCGTGTACATAATCAGCTCCTAGAATGTGATTTATCGATAACTAAATCTAAATCTAAAGCAAGTGCTTGTTTTTGCAGTTCCATCTTCTGCTCCCATTTCCATTGAACAGAAGATGACAACTTCATGGAATGATAAAGGGAAGACCTACTACAGATATTCAACAACAGTGACCAACAAATCTCCTAAAACACTCAAGGGTATCAACCTCTCAATATCCAAGCTCTATGGTCCTCTGTGGGGACTCTCAAAGTCCGGTGACTCATATGGTTTCCCAGCTTGGATCAATTCTTTACCTGCTGGAAAGAGCCTCGAGTTTGTTTATATCCATTCTGCCTCTCAAGCGGATGTTTCTGTCTCAAGCTACAATTTGGAATAAGTAAAGAAGAAAGGTGGTTCGCACTTTTTTTCCCGGGATTGTCGTGTATAAGAATTGTGCAGCTGTACAAGGTGCAGTCAAGAAAAGGTGTTTCTTTTGTGTTACAAGTAAGTTACAAGTAATTTTCAATTACTTGTTGATTTGGGGTGAGTAGGTTTTAGAATGGGTTTAGGTTATAAATAAGGTTGAAGGTAGGAGGAAGAAAGGAGTGAAGAGAGGACTAAAACAGGTGTGCTCATCCTCTTTCTCCTCCACTTCATTAGTTGCATAGAAGATAGGTTTGAGAGAGAGCCCAGAAATTGAAAGAGTCAAGAGTGTTGAGAAGGAAATCAATACTCAACCAAATGCAAGGAGTCTTTTGTTTCCTTGTAATTGAAAACGTTCCCTTTTGTTTTTTTTTAAAACCTCTTTTTTGTTGTGTGCTTATGATATTGTAAGCAATATGAATATAGCTTGTGCAAGAACAATAGTTGCTTTCTTAATGATGAATTCTGATTCAAGTGTTAAGGTCCTTTCTTTTATCACCTATTGTGCATCTCTATTTCAACTTCATGTAATTATGGTTGAGTACTTCTCCATCTTATCTTTCCTTCACTATGCGAGAATCATGCATGCTATATTGCGCCGTTTCTTTTAACTTCACGGGTTGGCGCATTGGTAGTCACCTACAAGTTAGGGACCTTAGGAAGCCTTTGACCTTGGTTTAACTCCTACCTCCGTGGTATGAAGAATTGTGTTTGGAGCATTTGATACTGGTTAGACAAGCTTTATTCTTCTTGACCATTTAACTTTACGAGAAATCAATACAGACATCTCTATATCTTTACCCAAATCTTAACTCAAACCTTACTTTGAATATACAACTTGGGCGGTCAGATTGGTCCCCAAGGATTAGTCAAGATTTGCAAAAACTTGCCCAGACTCAGCTTAAGTAAGGACCTCATAGATCTTGATTGAAGTTTGATGATTCGAACCATTCAATGTGATCAAAACATGATTTTAAAGGTTCTTGCAAGAAATCAACAAAAAATATGATTGATCTGGACAGTTTTTATTGAAAGGTTCAATTAAAAACTGCTTAAAACAAATATTTTCCTGTCATATTTTTTGCTGATTTCTCGCGAAATTCTTTAAAATCACGTTCTGCAAATATTGAACGATTCAGATTATCGAAATTTGATCAGGATCAATGAGTCCTTACCTAAGGTCCTTATACAAGATCCTTACAAGAAGCTTCCGAGAGAGAGAGGGAGAGAAAAGGAATTTGTATTCTTGAACTGCTTAGCAGCATGCAACTCTTGACCCCCAACCGAAGCTTGAATGAGGATTGTGTGTGCTTTTCTCATGGGAAACTACCTGCCGTCCTCTTGATACCATCTATTTTTCTTATAAAAGGCTCTGCTTCCTCCAACGTCTTACCTGCCCCCTTTTCAAACTCAGGTAACGGTCAAATCAAAGGTGAGAATTGGAGGATACCAAACAGATTGATGTTGTAAATTTCATGCTCAAATCTGTTTGGTTTTCTCCAATATCTCATCTCCTTTAGCGACTGACTGGGAAAACTCCTATTTTGCCAAATAAATAGGTAAGACCTTGACTCCCTTCCCTCTCTCGACTTCCGTACGTATCCAAGTTGCATCCAAGTAAACACAAGGTACCAATTCTTAACTCGAATGTTGTTTATACACAGACAATGTCTTAAAATTCAATTTGTAAATTTGTGTAATGCTGTTTTTGAGCTTTCTCGATGTCAGAAGGTAAGTCTTCTATTCAAATATTATGATCTCTGTGATTACACTTCGGAGGACTTTACTTTTCTCATACCCTTCGAAAGCTCAGACTAACTATTTGGTCTAAAACTCAAAATTGAAGGGCAAAAGAGTTGCGCCAAAATATTTAGCCTTCACATGAAAACTATTTCTAGCTGTGAAGAAAGGTTTAAGCCTTCCGATTTGAAGGACAAGGAAGACAAATTAAGGGGGTTGCCAGTGAGACAGGATTGCATGAGGTGGACATGGAGGGAGGAGGTAAAAACTAGATTTCCTAAAATTTTGATGAAACCTACTCTCTGAAGATAAAATAAAAAACGATTGTAAATGAGCGTGACCTACCAGTTTCCAAAATTTAAACAAAAAGAGAAATCATAGACGTTTCCAAACAGCCATCGTTCCCAATTTCCAAAGGATCCTAGACCAAAAATACTAGCCTTACCAAACATGCTTTAACTGTTGCTCCATGAACAAAACACTAACGGCAAGGTTAAAAAAAAAAAAAAAAAAAACCATAGGAGGACCTCTCATCTTGCCTCCCTCCGTTATCATTTAAATAAGATCACTTTGGTTGTTTCCAAGGCTCAACATTCCACAAATTATGCTAATCATCAGGTATATAATTAACCTTATGTACAGTCACAAGTACAAAGAGGGCTCCAAAAGACAGATAAAAGTTGGCAATGGTACAACGGAAATGAAAGGACTTTTAGCGCTGTTAACTTGGAAGATACCATCTTCATGCGTTTGGCTTACTTCAAACTCTTGTACATGTTGTCAATGAAGCGCTGCAATACAAGACCTCTTTAGTACAACAATTACCTACTAAAAAGAACCCCCACAAAAACCCTCGACAGATTCTGAATAATTTGGTCGGAAATATCAGTCTCAGGAATGGTTCATGCATGACCAGTTGCAACCAAATGGCAACAAGGTGTGAGCAAACAACGTCCAGTGTTCAGAAATTCTCTTCCTTGATAAGAAGCAATTGTAACGAAAACCGGCATGAATCACACGTATCAATGCCAGATTCCACTTTTTCCTAATATAAAGATATCTCCTTTTAAGTTATTTAACCAAACCTTAAAATATTATTTACAAATAAAACCACATCAATTTAGCCACTTGGGACCCATTGAAAGGAACATCCCCATGTGACCAAATCATCCTCGTGTTTTTTGTAGGTGAAAGTATTACTGTAGGTATTCACTGGGAGAAAAGCAATCCCCACCTAATAGTGTAGGGGATGCAGATTCTGTTGATGATGACTAAATAATCCTCTCCCCGTTGAAACAAAAAGACTAAACAATCATCTGATATAGAATCATGCTCAAGTCCAAGAATCACTCCAAAAAAGGAGCATAGGTAAAAAACCTAGTTAGTACCATAGTTGAATTTTAGCATGCCATAAGATTCCTAGAGAGAATCGGGTAGAGCTACCTGATAGTATTTCTGTAACTGGGGCCTCTTTTTCTTGAATGTTGGTGTGAGAAGGTCGCGATCCATGTCGAATGGCTCAGGGTCCAAATGAACAGCTTTTATAAACTCAAAGCCTTTCAACTGCCAAGCACATCATAAAAGTTATTAGGAATCTTCCAAAGGTAAATAACGTTTTTCCCCTCACCCACCTCCAAAAGAGTCAAACATTGCTCAATGATCAAGAGGAAAACAGCCGATCAAAAAAAAAAATGATCAAAGGTAACATGTATAAACCTTCTTTTCTTTTCCGACTCTTGAGAGCTCTCCAATTATGTATTCTTTTGCCTTGGGATTTTCACAAAGGGAATTGAAATCCCCACTTACACCTTTTTCTTCAGCCCAACATTCAAGTGCATACTTATTTGGGTTAACAACAGCAACAAGGAAAGACTCAAAGCTGTTCCCATAAACCCATATCTGAGGTGGAAAGACAGAGTAGGATGAATAACAAGCTGATGTTAGGAGACAAACAACAAAAGATGCCAAATTAAAGAGCCCACTATCACCGTAAGGACTGGCAAGTCACTCCTAAGGATAGTTTCCTATAGGATAAGTGCACAAAGGTGACAAGATGAACAATCTAAGCAGATCCATATGTGTACACAAGCTGGTGATCTTTTCCCATTTCATGATTGATTCCAAATTACTTCCAATTATTAAGCAGCTAGAATGGAATGAAATTTTTAAACCAAGCTTGTGTAGTATATAGAACATAAAGATGCTGAACGAAATGTTTATACTGTTATGTTTGAATATAACCATGCCGTCTCCGTAGATTTCATAATATTATACTGCTATTGAACTTAAAACAAAGAATGTCTTACCCTCCATCTTCCAACTCATGAACTCAATACTGTCTCAAGGCCTTCCAACTCATGAACTTAGACGATACCAAGATATATGATAGCACTGATTCTTTTCTATAGATATTTATTATGCACGATAATAAACAAGTTATTTGTAAGATATCATCTGCGGCATCAATCATGCCACATGGGAATGGAATGGCGTTTCCTCCCTCCTGAAATGGAATGCTAATTCCAACAAAATTGAGTGCAGTAATGGCCATTCCATCCCTAATTTGCTACTTGAAATATCAATAGTCACAATGTTGTTTTCTTATATTCAATTGGTATTTGACCGACTCAAGCCTTATAATATATGCATTTAGACAGTTGAGAGGCATACTGAATCAATATCAGGAACGAGGCCATAAATATTCTCCAAGTTTTCAACTGCGACATATTCTCCTTGTGAAAGCTTGAAAATGTTCTTCTTCCGGTCAATAATTTTCATGCTCCCATCTGGTTGCCACTCGCCAACATCACCTGATGCAAGCATTGTTAGGGGAAAGGTCGCCACGAATCATCAATCTATGAGAAAGTAGATACCGAATTCATTCCAGAAGAGAAGTGTGTTGGCGGACCTGTATGGAACCATCCATCCACCAGGACCTCCTTGGTTAGGTCTTCACGTTTATAGTACCCTGAGAACAAGGTCTCACCCCTTATACATATTTCACCACGAGGTGTGCTTGAACGGGCATCATATTGCATTTCAGGAACAGATTCTAGACACACATCCACATTGGGTACTGGGGGACCCACTGTACCAAGCATATCCAGCTCGTTTGGTAGTGAGACAAATGTTCCCGCACAGGATTCCGTGAGACCTAAACCACAGAAAAAAAAGATAAAAAAAGTTAGTAGAAGTAAAACGAAGTAAAAGAGGTTATGACATAAATAGAGTGCAAGCCAATTGCCAATGATGAATCAGTATAAGTCTCTACTCGTATTTTGTAGACCTGGCTTCCGCATATTCCCTTGAGCCCAATGCTGAACTTAAAATTAACATCAAACAGCTAGCTACAATGCAGCCAAAACAAAGGCAACTAGGCAAGTGTACCTTCTGGTATGTTGTCAGTAAATCTCATCCAATGTATCTAGTTAATCCTGTAAATATGAATAATGTCTAGTAGTTCTCCACGTCCAAAATAACTGCAAAGTGCATACACATTTTCCTTCACTTGTAGAATGTACTTGGTAATTCTTCGTTTATTACGCCCAATACAATACCTCAGTAATCAGTATCTACACAAACTATGCACTAAATTGTGTAGTAAGTTAAGCATATAGTGAAATGATGGGGCAAAATTTTAATCCACGTAAAATCTTCAATGTAGTCATGCTTTTGTTGCAGGAGTAAACGTAACATCTCTTGGGTGCACTACAGCAAGTTAGACAACTAGTTTCCATTGTTTCATAGTGTTGCTAGAAGTGCAAGTGGAACAGTAGATCTACTTGTCATCTAATTTTATGTTGCACAAGTAACTCAGAAGTAGAACAAGTAAAGAACTGTCTTTCCAGACCATGCATGAATTCCAATGACCTTATGAGGTCAGTTGTACACTTGCACAAGGCCTTAAGGGAATGCCGCCCATATGCAAAAAATGGCCACATACAAAAAGGCCCTATACACTACCAAGAGAATGGAAAATATCTAACCAATGGAAGAATTGGTCAAGTGATGGATTACGTTCCCTCTTGTCCCAACTACACAAGCTACTAACCAAAAATCTTTTGATTCTAAACAAAGTATTATCCACCCCTTCAAAACATCTCATGTTCTTCTCCCGCCATATTATCCACATCAAACAAAGAGGAATCATATTCATGGCCCAAAGGCCCCAAACACGCTTCCTTCTTTTTCCACCCTAGCACCTCTTTGCACAATTAAAAGATCCATGACATTCCTTGAGAAAGCCAATTTCAACCCAAACCAAAAAAACACCAAAGCCCAAAGCTCCCACGCCACCAAGCAATGAATGAGGAGATAATCAATTGACTCTGCATCCGTTTTACACATTCCTATGGTTCCAAAGAATTCGGTGGGAAAAACAACGGTAGATGGATAATTTTCCACAGATGTGGCAGAGCACATAAGACTGAAAAGAGACAAGAAGACTTTGAAGTGGAGTAGCCAAGTGCGTTATACACAAAAGAAACACCAAGAGAGGGAGAATGTCAGAGTCCCATTGAGTATTTTGAACTTATGAGTGGAAAGATGATGATAGTCTCCATTTTTGAAGAACACCACTCCATTTAAAGCAATAAAGCACATGCATGTAGCTGCACCAGTACATGTAAGGAAACAATCAGATGCCCCATGTGCTTCCTTTGTTTTGAAACCAAGGAGCCAAGCTTTTAGAAGGTTCTGGGAGATACAGATATGGGACTAGGTAAGACTCTCCCTATAGGGAGGGGCGTGATAAGACACTTCACATGGGCTACACAACAAGGCAAGCCTTCATCTCTGGCCACCAAGCCATAAGACCTCGTCCTATGGATTATCCAGTTGTTACCCCCACCCTACTCACAGAATCTCGAGGTGTCATTAGACTCATTACTACTCCTCTGGTGGGATTGAGCACAGCTCACCTAAAGCATGGGATCAAGGGACACGCTGTGTGCCAGTGGTGTATTCTTGTTATGCTCTAGGCTAACATCAGCACCAAGGTATTCATTCAATGTGACCAAGTACGTGTTTGTTAAAGCTGACCCACAGAAGATCACATATACGTGTAAGGTACGCACGGCGATGACTACCCAATGTAAATGTGGTAGGCCATCAAGAGCCTAACGTAAACATGACAAATTATTGGTTCTCAAGGAGAGAATCTATGTCACATGGACTCTACTAAAAATAGACAAAATACCCATGTCAATGTATACGACACTTGGATATGGGTAGAGGACCAAATGCAGATAAGGTCATTCACCAAAGTCCTATAGACTTGAAAAATCTAACAACATTACTATATCCAGAATGAAGTTAACTGCATATTATTCATAGGCAGAAAACATGGGGATGTTAGATAGCTTGATATATATTTTTGGGTCCATTTCCAAACAGCTTAAGCTTTTGGGACAATTGGTATCTATGTAGCACCGACACTCCAAAAGGGCGCCGTGTCCAAGTATTGGACACAGGGACACGGCAGGAACATGCCCAAATATGTATTGGACACGCCACGTGGCGTGTCCAATAATTTTTATTATTTTTTGATGGGGGACACGGCTGGGGACACGCCGGGGACACGGCTGGGGTCAAAATATAATATATATTTTTAATTTTGAGGGGTTAATATGAAATTATTCAAAAATTCTTGGGTTAAACTGTAATTATGTCTTTATTTGGACCATGGTAATCTTATACATTCATATAGGACATGTCTTCATCAACAGTGGAAGAAAGGAAAAAATATATGTAAATATGTATTTATATATATATATATATATATATATATATATATTTATTTATACATGTGGCGTGTCCCCCGCCGTGTCCATATCCCCATTTTTTTAAAATTGCCGTGTCCCGTGTCCGTGCTACATAAATTGGTATCTTAACATGCTATCAAAGCTCAGGTTGCAAGATGTCATAGTCAAGTCTCTCTATTTGCATTATGTTTCTCCCCTTTGCATTCCTTTGCAGTATGTATGACTATTTGCATCCACGCGCAACACGAAGTTTCATGTGAGAGGCATCTATGTTAGATAGCTTGATATATATTGTTGGGTCAATTTTCTAACAACTTAAGCTTTGGGGACAATTAGTAACTTAACTGGGGACATTGCCCCAGAGGGACATGGATCCAAAGATAGTTGCATTAAACTTTCTCAAAATTCTTTAATGAAAAATGAGATACAAACGGTGGTTAAGCAAGCAGTAGACATATATCAGCAAGCCGCCTCACAAGACTACAAGAGCCAGCAAGTAACAAAAAGTCATTTGCTGAATTCAAGCGAAATTCGGATGCAAATAAGGCAGAGAAAGCAATCTAAACATCAGTTGGTATGTTCAAGGATGGCATACCATATCCTTGAAGAACATGACAGCATGCCACTACTCGTAGAAAAGCTTCTACATGGGTAGCAAGAGGTGCTGCTCCTGATAAAATTATTCGTACATTTCCCCCTAGCCCTTCCTTTACCTGAGGATAGAACAAACAAATGAGCATTGAAGCATAAGTTTTGTGCGTTGCACCATCAGAAAGTAAAAGAGGAAAGGAAGATATGGAAGCTGCTACAATATATGTCCACCACCTTACTGAATACAATTTTGTCACACAGTGGAGAAGCATCTTCATGTTTATTCCCCTTCTTCATGTTATGTAGCTTGCTGCAACAATTTTTAGACTTGCATAAAATTAGACAGCACAAAAACCCAACGTATTAGATTATCTTACAATAAAAACACAAAATGTGGAAGAAAATCCAAGTTCCTGAAGAATGAGATGACACTAAAAATATGAAGGATATAGTACAAGCTGCTGAATGCAGGGTGAAATGTGTTCCCCCCACAAGGAAAAAGTAGAAATGTGGAACACTAAGAAACCATCAAATTTTGACCAATCCAGGTGGCCCCAATAATGCCCTTTAAGTAGTTAAAAGAAGGCCTTAATTTAAAGCTTCATAAGTTAATACAAACAAGAAATGTAAAAAGTTGATGCACGAAAGAGTGGTTACACGAGACAATGCCCATTATACTTTTTCTTCCTTTTATAACTGGAACGCAGGTCTGTAAATTAGTAAACCAAATACTGTGTTGTTCAAGCTTGGCTTGTCCATACTTCAAGCTGATATTAACTGTGTCATCAATCAAGTTGAGCTTCAGTCCATAATGCATACAAGCTTATTAAGGTCAGTTTGGCCCGTGCTCAGAATATTATTGAGCGTCAAAATGTTCGATGAGCCAAACATGATTCAAGCTTGTGTAGCTTGGTTTATATACAACCATTCTAGCAGAAGGTCAGAAACGAGAACTGCAACACCTGGGATGCGCAAGCACCACAACCAAGACATAACAAAATTAAATATTTTACGCCAGCAACTCAATATAAACAACAAACAATTAATGAAAAGTCATCTCCCTCTTCCTTAAATATTTTTACACAACTCTTCATATACACTTTCCAGTACACATACCCTTCTTCTTCTGGTTACCTTACTCACCTTCTCTCATCTTTCTCTTCCTTCCTTGTTACCCTTTGTATAACCCAGCTACAACCACTTGAAGCCTTCTAATTTCGAGTTGAGTTTTGTTCACCCTCCACTTAAGAGGGTGAACATTACCCTCATTCTTATTGGTTGAAATGATGTGGATTCCACCACAAAAGTGATGTCATGCTTACCAAAAAGTGTATTGTATGGTAAGTATGACATCACTTTGTGGTGGGATTCACCCCATTCTAACCAATAAGGAGGGTAATGTTCACCCTTTTTTAAGGAGGGTGAACAAAATTGCACTCTCTAATTTCCTCACGGCTCTTTTTCTCCTTCACCCCCCATCCCATCCCATCATACCACACCCCACCGCACCGTCCCCCCCCCCCCCCAACCCAAATTAGCCTAAGAATTTCTCTTTATAGAATTGGTGGACTCATGTAGAATTCACCTCCAAAATTCATACTAGCACCTTAATATATTAGTATTTCTCACATACTCAACTCTATTTTTTATTTTGTTTTTGTCCCATTAATGGGTCCCATCTATTCATACCAATACCATATGGCTCCCAACTCGCACATGATCTTAAACCCACGTGCACCCAAAAGGCCAAAACCAACAACTTAACACTTGGGTTATCCATGCAAATATCCCATTTTGCTACTACATATACATCTTTTTCCTTTCTATCCAAATCATATATAGTTAACCAATAACAATGAACCTCAATTCAAAGAAACACCATACTTATCTCCTCCCATAAATTTGACGGGTATCACAAGAACTTACTATGAGTATGCCAAGCCAAACATAGACTTCTTTAAGAAACCTCCAGATGAAAGTTTCTGTTGCAAACCTGAAAATATGAACAGGAAACGGAAAAATGATTGAAACTCAGAGGGCATCTTAAAGATCTAATACATTTTAATATGGAAACAGAAATAAAGAACATCACGGGCCCATGGAACAGGCACAATAGTGTCATTAGTTTAGCTCTTCCCTCATACACAAGAAGGTTTAGCATCTTCTTTTTGCACATTTCAACAGTCCCTACTCCCATGGCACTTTCAAAAATAAATGGAAAAATACCAAGCGTAGACTAAAACAGTTTGCCCTTTTCTTTCTGATTTGTATTTATTCTTGGAGTTGAAAACCCAAAAAGTGAACAACGAAAGTTAATCTTTTTTATTTGCATAGTTATTATGGATCAACAACCCCAGAGTGATGAAAGCCATAACATCATTGAAGCACCATACATCCACCGACAATGATGAAAGTATCCCTTCTATATTGCTCAGATTGTCTACCTACGCACATTTGCATACCATTGGAAAGTAAACTCACCTGTATAAATTCTATCCAATACTCGGGGAACAGCACAGAAAACACTAGGTTTCAGCTCTCCAATATCTTCAATCAATAATTTAACATCCTGAAGATGAAACAAAAGCGTAGTTGTTAAAGTGAACTCTCATGTGGGGGGAAAGGAATTGGTAGTCATATTACCCCACGCCAGAATCCTATTGAGGCTCCATGGTTGATAAAACACTCTTCAATCACCCGATCAAAGATATGTGCCAGAGGAAGATAAGAAAGATATACATCCTCAACATGCAACTGTACAGATTTCCAACAGTCGTGTAAGATATCTCATTAAGCATAAATCCTTAGACGAATATATGGCATTTTATATTTATGCAGGAAGAACACAACACTTCAGCTTCCTCATTTACTTTCTAGCAGCTCACTATCAAAGAGGTAGGAGAGTAAATTGAATTGAGTTCTTACTGCTTCATTGACGCTCTCTAGCAGGCGCTTCACCCCGGCTATTAGAGCAACAATGCTGTTATTCGATATCATAACACCCTTCGGGTCACCAGTTGTGCCACTAGTATACATTATTGTACAAATGTCACTTTTCTTCTTTACTGGAAGATCATGCTGATTATTATCTCCCTGCAAGAGGATGGACCTAAATCAATTTTGAGGAAGGACAGACAACAAGATATTCTTGGCTTGAGGTTTACATGTATCAGATGAAATGGTACTTTAGGAGCATTTTTCCCATTAAAAAAGTTAACTTGGGCCAAGGTCCAAGACCAAATTGTGATGACAAAGATCAACAAAAGTATATATCATCAATACTGGGCTCCTCTTTTTTTTTAGGCTCAATACTTGGCTCCTTGATGAACCGCTATCGTCTCTATTGGTAATTTACAAACTTATTCCACTGAAAACCTACATTGCCAAGACCAGATTAATTTGACCTCCAGAAGCATTTAAGATGCCATTAACATTTCATTTGACCATCAGATTAAGGACTTAAGGTCAATAGCTAACTCATCCTCTATCAAAACAGAGTTGTCATAATAGGAACATCATTGCCATGAAAAAAGAAATATCGAACCCTGTTGAAGAATATTCTGATGGTGGACCTCATATCAGAATCCTGAAGCAATGCAACAGCAGTAGCCATAGTGCTAATCTCCAAAGTGATTAGCAAGTCATTCCTATTAGATTATTGGATAGGTACAACCAAGCAATTCGAACCAGAAAGAAAGTTTTCATCAAAGAAAGATATTTCCTTCAAGGCTTGGGGGCTAAAGACACAAAAGATCCAAAATTTTCTTGTGAACTGGTAAGAAAAGTTAGTGAAATAAATTTGTTTTTATGTTATTTCGTACAGTACAATTCTTCTTTTTTTGTGGGATCCTTTTCACACGAGTGGTAATGAGAAGAATTATAGAATGGATTGCTAGTTATGCCAAGATCACGAATAACAAACAAAATCATATACTATGTCTATGTGAACAGGAATTTCTCAAAACTACACACAATCATTGCAAAAAGGGCTAGATACAAAGACTAATCGGAGATTAATCAAGTAGCTTACCAATAACAAAAATTCATCCCAGGAATATATAGCCAAACCAAATTTTTGAACTTCCTCCTTTTGTTCAGGAGTAAACTGGCCAAAGCTCACAATTGCTACAAGGAAAAATAATTGCAGATTATAATATAATTTCTTACTGCATCTTGCAAATTCAAACAGAATATTCAATCAAATGCAACTTACTCCTCAAGTACTGTGTTGTGTTGGGAAATGTTTTCAGCACCTGAAAAAGCATTGGACAAATGAAGGCATATTACCCAGATAACTCATAGTCTCATACTATAGTTTGTTTTATTGCTGCCACCAACATAGCACCAGTTACAACAAAACCTACCATAATATTACTCCCTCCGTCCCATAAAGTTTGGCAATTTCAAGAATGCGTGTCATTTTTAAACTGCATATATCTTTCAATCCATAATGTTTTAGGCGATTTTTTGAATTTTGCTTAATAGAACAAATTAAAATCTATCAAACAAGATCCATATATTGCTTATAACAAATATTACGGATTAAAAGATATAGTTCATTTTTTCATAGGGCTGAAATAGTGAAAGTGCCAAACTTTATGGGAGGGAGAGAGTAACATGTCAGGGACTCGGGAATGTTTTCTTTCGGAGTACCATACTATATGTGATGGTTCATACAAGATGCACCAATTTTTGGAATCAATTTAACATATTCATAACAGCCTTATTAAGGAAACCAAAAACAAAAAGAACTGTTATTACCTCAGGAATCTTTTTTTCTTCCACAAAAGCAATCGTGACCTCTGCATGGCATATGATGAATTCCACGGCACCAGCACCTAAACCATGTACGAGAAGTAGTCAAGATTCTCTAAAGTCTCAACATTATATTTGTCATCAAACTGCACAGCTATTGCAAGGCATGCATAACACATAATTCGAATATATCAACGGCATGCTTATGCTCATCTTTGCACTAGTAGAGATAGGATATACCAAGGGTGTCATATAAAGGAACGCAATGAAGTCCATGAGCATTGCATGCCTGCATAAGATTTCAATGTTAAGAATAAGTCTCAAAAGACTGCAGAGTATGTTTATAAAAAAAAATACCATCTATTAGAGAAGAAATGTCAATGAAAAGGCACCATAGGAAATGAGATGGAATAACAGAACAGAAAAAGGCAAATTGCTGATGTTTATGCATGGAAAACCAGTAGTTAATCTATCTCTCAAAACTATAAGGGATTCAAGCCCCGAGTACAGTAGCAAGTCACAACTCAAATAAAAACTAGATCCCAAAGTAACTTGTTAAGAACTTAAGAGTACAAAGTAAAGTTTTTTTCTTGTCTATTTTTGGTGTTGAAGATAGATGGCCAGTCAAATGAGTAACGAGTCACTTTCAATCATTTGTCTGTCAGCTAAATGCTTACCTATAAATCCACAATGTTAAAACAGAATTAGGGGTGATCAACACATCCTCACACAGATGATAACAAGTAGTAGAATTAGAACAGCCAAGAGCCTTCCAAACTGCCTATGGCAAAAATCCAAATTCAACTAATACATTCAAAGAAAGCTATGGAACCATCATACAAGTCAGGGGCCTCAGCAGCAGCCCCCAAAAAATGGTCCAATGGAGATCAACTCGTTGGTGGAAGCGCAGCTCTCTAGAGGTGTTATTGACAAAGGTTAGAGGATACAAGCAATAGTGGCAAATTCCCTTTGCATGACCAAGGAATAAAATTTTAAGAAAATATCCTCATGCATTCAATGGGCTGAACAAATATAATAATTACCTGGGAAAACAAGATGAAACAAGTAAACAAACACCAAGAAACTTGAAGCACTCTAAGAGTGAAAATAGGATAAAAAGATTTACGTCTTGAGATGGAATTTAATGATCTCAAATCGACAACCATTCATATGAATTCCTCAGAATTGCAAACTCATGGATGTAAATTTCCTTTAGGAAAAACAATACGAGATATCGAAAGGATGAGTGGCAGTTTTTTTTTCAAGAGGTAGAGAAGAAGTACCTCCATACTCATAATCCACTCTGGGCAATTGGCACCAAATATACCGCATCGTCCTCCCTAAGACAAGAAATAAACATATTTATGACAGGTTCACAAATCATAAATGAGATAGAATCTCTCAACCTCTTCTCATTTCTCGAATGCAAGAGGAAGAAAGGGAAATTTTGCAGATTAGTTGTATACGTTGCTTAAAATTACCATGCAAGGAGAACAGTTTGAATTGAATAGATAGTAAGCAACACAAAAGGTAGATAAGATAAAAATGTAAATCCGCACAATGGGTACCACTGCCTTCAGAAGAGAGTTCATGATCAAACTTTGCCTCTGAAGACCCAAGGTGGCGCAAGCAGGACTTAATTTAGGCTGAGTTCATGATAGTTCACTTTCAAACAGACAAATTTTAGACCCTTGTGTCAATAGTTAACTAGTAGATATTCACTTACTTCCTCAACACCACAGCTGCGAATTGAATTTCCAACTTTTATTACTAAGTCATACACTTCTTTGTAAGTAAGCCACACGTATTTGCCAGGCTGCAAAGTGAGAGAATCATATATAATTGTCAGGCAAAACTCAAGAACAAAAATATGATTGAAGCTATGGACAAGAAAACCAAATGTCAGCGGGTGAATATACCTTCCCATTCACAACCTCCCGGCGACCAAGCATCTGATTATCAGGATACTTCTCTACAGACATTCTGTAACAGATAACGAACACAGAGATCACCAAAAAGAATCTCTCTTTGCAAAGATTAAGGGCTACTATATAACATGCAGTTGACTAGTAAACCAACTCCAGTTCAGAAATAGAAGAAAGCTCTTAACTAAGCAGTCTTGGAATATACGCAACAGCTATGGCATAACGAGTAAAAGACACAAACTTAAGTTTCTCTCACAGTCACAGGAAGCACAGAGCTGAGCGTGGATTGTATCACTACAAGGAACTGAAAGGGGAATGTAGAACTCCACAAGCCCTAAATTGTGGTACAATGGGGGAGGGTTTTCTGATTACAAAATTAGAATGTAATTCTTTCAAGCACTTAACAACCAAAAAAACAAAATCTTAGTTTTCCAATTATTCATGCAACACACATTACTAGAAGCATAATAATTGGTAGCAAATATTAGTAATTGTTTTGGTTAGAACTCCACTCTCTCTAGGGTTTCAGCTTATTATGTTTATTTTTTTAGAAGAACCTTGAGAATTTATTTGGATTCCTGAATTAGTTGTTTTGGTAAGAAAAGTTACCCTGCTTGGGAAGTTACAAACCATAATTCAGTATGAAGTAACCTTTCCCAGCAACACAGCTTGTTAAACTACCAAGAATGTTGAGTTTCACATGCGCATGCGAGTGCATCGCGACTATACTAACGCATGGATTGTGCTCGGAGGGTCTCTGTCCAATGTCCATACTGGTAACTCAACTCCACAGTCAACTCGATTGTATCTTGATTCCATAAGCTTCATGTTCTTTATTTAATCAAGCATAAGCTTAAGGCTTATTCAGCACAAAAATAAGCAGTTGATATACGCATATATACAGCATTCAGTATCCTCATCCAATTTACCCAAACTACTAGTGAAGTCACTATTTAGTTTGATTTACTAACGGAATGGTCGGGGAAGCTTCTTAAACCACTCCAACAACAGAGCGTATGTCGATGTCCATGTTTGTGATTCTGCACACCTGTGAGTCTTGGTCACACACTTGACACTTCTTCAATAGAACCCTAAGCTCGGGCTCTCAATCCTCACTCTACCCTTGTGCTCTCAATTTTTTGTTCTCAAGAATTCCAGTGGTTTGGATTTGGAATGTTTTTTAAAATATGCTTTCATGCCATGCACGCGCCTTACATGACTTAGCTATGAGTCTATTTCTACTCCAATTTCTCATGAAGGGGATAGTTCATTGCAATAATCCAAGTCATGTACTAATTGTATTTGGATTCCAGAAGCTTTACTGATAATTCGGTAAGAACTAAGCACTCTATATGTTTGGAGCACTCAGTATCTCCATGCAAACTCCAAACAGTGAAGTCAATATTCAGTTTAGCTCATACAAACTAAACAGTTAGCAAATACTACCATGCACCATAAGCACACCAAAACAAATCAACGTTCCTCTTGAAAATATGCAGAGATTTACACATACACAAAGCAAGCTAATCAAACCATGCCACGTCATCAAACTGAACCGTTTATGTCCCCAAAATCAACCACAAACAGAGTACCAACGCTGCATTCCACAACTCCATTCTATCATGCAGGAGCTTAGTCACATAATCCTTGTATAATAATTAATTTATGAATTGTTATACAGGTATCCTGTAATAATTCTAATTAAAAATTCGAAATTAATATCGAATAATATATGATCGAATTAATCATGAGATTTCTATTGAAATCAATCAAAGTTGATAACTATCTCTTCCTCTCCATCCTCGCTCCGCCCTCGCACTCTTAATCCTCGCTCTCGCTTCTCGCGCTTTCCCACGCGCATTATTTGACTTAGCCGAGAGCATACCATCTAAACTCATTTGACTCCACCGAACTTGAAATCAAAAAGGTCCAAAATAAAACCTCACCGGAAAATGTCCCAGCAGCTGTCCATGCCTACGATCGGCGCCGGAAACCCGTCCTTGGCGAACACACTTCGGTACACAGGTCCGATCGACGGCCTCCCGTCCTTGGCCTCCTTAGCCGGCTCCACCTCGATCAAAAACTTCCTCTGCGCCATCTCCGATCTCTCTTCTCTCCCTCCCTCTCTCCCTCTCACTCTACGTATAAATGTGTATATGTACGTATAGAGTCCTCTCTCTCTCTCTAGACTAGTATAAAGGTTAGGTGTCAACTGGTGGACAGAAATAAAGAGAGAGAGAGAGAGAGAGAGAGAGTGTGTATATGAGGCTAGCGCGAGTTTTTTAGAATGGTTGACAAGTAGAGGAGAGAGAAAGAGAGAGAGAGAGGGGCCTTTGTTTGGATTCGAGTGACGGAAGGGTTTAGAGCGCTGAAATGTTTCTAGGTTTTTTTTTTATTTGGATTTTTTATTAGTCAAAGAAGACGGGAAGGGTTTGGGATCCGTTTCTGGCCGTTGATTTGTTAGACCGCGATTGTTGGATCGGGTCGTGGGATTTGATCGGACGGTGCCGGAGTGGGGGTGGATCCACCGTTAGAAGGATTTGGTGGTTGGTTTGAAGGGTCCTGTCGTTTTCTCCAATCACGCTGCTTGGTATTTAGTATTGTTTTTCTATTTCTTTTTGTTTTTCTTTAGAAAAACAAAGATCAAATAGTAGTAGGAATTTCGGAAAAACAAAAAGAAATAGAAAAATAAGAACCTTTATATTCTAATAATGGAACTTTGATATTAATAAAGATTCCTGATAGGGAAGATAATAATAAAGTCCAAATCCACTTTTAATAACACAAGCAACTAGAAGGATTGCCCAAAAAAGAAAAGAAGAGTAACGTGCTAACGTGGGGCTCGTTACCGGTCATTTTCTCTAATAGCCGATCCTATCTCTCTCTCCCTCTCCTCAACCTTAGCCACCAGAACTCCTCTTCTCCCTTCCCCTCACCCCGTGAGTTTCATATTTGTATGCGGCGGCAGAAGGAGAAGGTCATAGTGTTGTTCCAACTCATTTTCTTTGCTTGTTCCTTATTTTTTCTTCCGTCCCTCCAAATCAACGACTTGTGATTTGCGAGAGTTTTGTCTCTTGTTTTACGAAAGTTGTTAGTTTGTCTTTGGACGAATTTTGTTAACAGATTGGATTTTCTTAATTGAGGTTGCTTTACAACGATATCTGTGTTTTAGCGTTTCATCCCTACATGATGTCTTTGGTAGGGTAACTCGTGGCATCTTGACAAATCTGTAGTTTTTAGGAGTTCATTGGTGCATTCATCCTTGGTTGAAGTGCATCTGATCGTTTGGGTCCTTAGTTTAAAAATACCGCTATTGCGTCAGGCCATGTTTGGGTAGGATGAAAGACATCGATTACCTTATGATTTACTTGTTTTGTATTTGTTAGACTATTAGTTTGGTTTTATCCAAATTCTTTGTTATGGTCTCCATTTTGTAAGTGCCGCTGAACGTTTATCAATACAATCTTCTCACTTTTTAAAGAAGAAAAAAAAGCGTGGGACTCGTTATTATATTTTGAATTACTTCATTTGAACCGATGTGGTAGAGGATGTGGTAGAGTATAAATTAAGTTAAAATTGGATCTTAATTATTTGGGTTCTGTCTCATCCAGTTGAGTGGCTAGATAATATTTTAAAAAATTAATAATATAACTCATGTCAGATGTGGACAGCAAATAAAAAAGAAAAGAGGTTTAGATTTAGGGAGATGTTTTTTGGTGCATTACAAAATTGTTCATTGACAAATTTTGTGTTTATGTGTCAGCGCAAAGAAGCAATGAGATTAACTATTGAAAAAAATAAAGAAAAGGGCTTATTAAAAAAGGAATGTGATGATTTATGATATAGGCAACCATAATTCTTTACAGAAATTCAACTTTTTAAGAGGACCTGCAATTAATCCATATATCTTTAAGAAGTTTGATTATTTTTTCAATGTTACCTTCCCTTCACTAAAAAAACTATATTTTTAACTATTATCTAAGACATATATTTTGGCGCTCCTCCTCTATAACCCTCTCCTCCTAGTCCGTCAAGTCTGTCTTTGTAAATTTCATTCCAAATCCACATTGATTGATTCTTTAAATAGTATATATTTCATACATTATGGGGAGAAGAATCTTTGTAAAATTAATTTGAGTAAATCCAATAAGTATGTGAAGACTCGAATATTTTTACTATAAAAATAAGTGACTTGCGTCTTTCCATCCGTTTTTCTTAAAGCAAGTTACGCGAAATTCACATATCCTTATCGGTTTTCCCTCAAATTGATTTCTTGCAGAGATGTTGTTCTCACGAAGACACTTATCGATCTTTGATGTGGATCCAAAAAAAGGTAATTCAAAGGAATATGGGTAATTGTAATAATCAACAATCGCGATCTCAAATTTGAGATGTGATTGGCATCTATGGTTGCAATCAAATACTAAAAATTAATAGGTTATTTAAGTACTTCGAATGAAAATTCTGAGAGCATCCGCAGTGGAATAATCAAAAGTTGTCACGTCATCTTTTGGTTATCCATTTAAAGGGTTGGTAAGGTTAACAATTTAGTGGTCCCCAATGGTACAATTAAAATTCAATAACCAAAACTTACCACATCACATTTTCAACTTATAAAAATCTAAAAATTGGGACATATAAAATAAATTTTTTAAAAAAAGTTTTCAAACTAATAAAAACAGGTTATTAGAAAAAGAGAAAATAGTTTGATTTTTAAAAAAAGGTGTTCAGGAAAAAGTTTTAAAAAAACTATTTTGAAATAAACTGTTTTTTGCAAAAAAATATAAAAACTGTTTTCAAAAGTATTTTCTTAGAAACATGTTGAAAATGGAAGAGAGAGAAGGCTTTTGTGTAATGATGGTGTACTTGATTGAAAAAATATGGAACCAATTAAATTTGGTTATTAGCAAGAGGTTACTAAATTTTATTATCAAATGACGAAAATTTGATGAGTTCGTAAGATATTGCTAAGTTTGGTTATTCCAATGTCAGTTCTTTTTTTAGCAAATATTGCTAATCTTAGCAACCTTTTGGTCTTGATTATATCATTGTGGATGCTCTGAGTTTCCCAATTTTGCCAAATCGAAGCCCGCCCAAAGAACATTATTCGCCGTGTTCATATCCCTTTTTGAAAAAAAAAAAATTAAGCTCAGAAAATACTCATTACCTTACTTCCAATTATTACTCTCCACTCATTACCCATATTTTCAATCATTATTCTCATTTTATTTTTTTTCAAAAACTCATTCAAATACTGCAATTATTGTGCACCTTGTCATCTAGAAGGTCATTTAATGGGCAGCTGTACATTTGGCAGGAATGGGCCTACAGCCTTAAAAAACAGACTTGACCCCAAGAATTCAATTTCCATGGACAATTCTTCCGAATCCTAGTGCTTACTTTCTGCAGGAAGAACATGACTTTGAATTGGCATTTAGGCTCCGTTCCGAAACGCTTCTTAAAAAATAAGTACTTATTTTGCATCTTCTCAAAGAAAATAAGAAGGGTTGTTCCACAAAACCTTATTATTGCAGCTTATTTCACATTTTCAAACCTAAAAATTAGGTAAATGAAAAATAATTTTTTAATTTTTTTTGCACCGTATTAAAGATCTCAATAAGATCTATCAAACAAGATCCAGATTGATCAAAAAATTATTTGGATAAACACATGATTTTTGAGCTTGAAGTTGCCTTAACCAAAAAATAAGTACTTATTCCTTAAGTTGTGGAACAAGCCTTATTATTGAACAAAAAATAAGTTCTCAAACTCGTTCCGGAACGGAGCCTTAGTAATCCGTAGTCCTGTTTTTGGTGTGATTTGAAAAATTAGAGGGGTATGTGGTGTGATTTCATTGAAATCGACGGAGTGATAGTGAAAGTTTATTCTTAGATTACAACGTAGGGGTGGTTTGTTATTCGGTTAATCGTTATTCTTTTTTCTTTATTTTACAGACAATAAGATGTTTAATATGTTAGAATTTGTTAGATTACTACAAAGGTTAACCTCTTATACATAGGAATCGAACCCTAGACCTCTACTAAACCAACATAGAATTATTAAAACTAACATAAAAATCCTCTTTTCCTTGTTAAAAAAAATAAATAAACCATAGAATTACTAGTTCCCCTTTGATGTTGATCATCTCTACTAGACTACCATTATGAGTGTTCATAGAAATTTAGATGGCCACAACCTTAAAAACAAATAATCAGACGGCTATAAGAGTGGTTAACGTTTGTATCCTTTAGATGTTACGTGAGTGCTTTCATAGAAATTATGTAGCGAACCAAAATATCTTCACCAAATTTGGACTATTAATTTATTCTTCCATCTTTCTCACCTACGTAATTGCATAAATCATTGATAAATAACTTGTTAAACTAAAACAAATCAATACCTAATAGAAAAGTCACCTAAGTTTGGGGAACCTAATTTACTCATTGACTAAAACTTAAAAACATTTTCAAATAAATAGACTCGCATGAGAAGTTACTCCTATCATATTCGCCATTGTAAATGATAAACTTCGATCAAACTTGCACGACTTGGTCCACATGAGTTTTTTTCTGACAAAATCATCCCAGATAATATGTATAAGAAAAAGGTCCACATGACTTAAATTAGTAGCAATAGTGTGCACATTCAGATCTAAAATAAAAAAAGAATAGATAAAACATGCAAACCAAACCAGCCATTAGCGTGCACATTCAAATCTAAAATAAAAAAGAGTAGGTAAAACATTTAGTAAATGAATGCCAATTAAATAGTACTAATGTTTATATATGGTATCTTTTTGCTCGATCGGCTATACCCTTTTTTCTCCAATATTATCTATAAAAATAAATAAAAAGTCTCCTATTATCCCCGCAAAATATTAAATGTAAGGAGTGGATTTGAAGCGTTCAAACATCATTTTCAAATTTAAAGGATTAGGCCTAAGTTAACGTGGACCGCGACAACATAAAATTCTCCTAATCCTTATTTAATTAATACATTGCTTAGGGTGCTTCTGGGTCATTTGCCCAACGTCCTTGACCTCTGCATTTAGGGGTAAATGCGTTGAATTCGTCATGACCATGTGATTTTTAAAAGCGTTGGAATCAATACTTCAAGAACATCAAATAATGACAGATTAGTTCAGGTGTGCAATTTCCGTTAGTAAAATTGGCATCAGGTGCCCAATTTAACGTTGGCATATTAGTTAATGTGTTTATTTAATTGAAATAAAAGAAAGTTTAGGTGTTTACAAGATAATGGGACGTAAGTTTTAGAGTTACTTAGCAAAATATTCACATGGTATCTGGCCGATCGGAAGAAAAAAGATTCACATGGTATCTGGCTTCAAGATCATCAAAAATAAGTCTTTTTTTTTTTTTAATAATCGGCCACATATCATGTAGATCTTGCCCAATGTTCTGAATACCGTACCGGCCAGGGTACCGGTTTTCCTATTGGTACGGTACGTACCGGTATCGGTCAAATACCGGGTACCGTTTCGGATTTATCGCAACTAAAATATATATAATAATTATATATAATTATAATTCAAAAAAATCCCCCATACCATGCAATTTATCTTAAAATACCTATATTAAGACAACAAAATTCACCATTTGGAGTCCAAAATCAAACATTGTAAGTGTATAAATTGCGCAAGAAAAATTCTATTAACAATAACACAAGTCATAAGACGGTGTTACTGATTCACAATCATAATAAATAAATTGTTGTTGTTGGGACTTTGGTGTGAAGTCATAAAACATTGTGTTTGCCTCTTGTCCCACATTGCTTAGTTATAAAACTCTTTTCTACCTTAAATGACTTTGCACACTTGTAGGCTTGTGAATGAGAACCCAAAGAGAGGTCTTGCGCGCTCAAGAAAATAGGCCATAGCCGAAGACAATTTGAAAACTAGTTAACCGGGTGCGCGTCATGGATTATTTGTGCGCATGGGGGGTGCAAATCCGGTATTTTACTATAGATAGGCCCGTGTTTTGCTATTTTTTTCCCCCCCTGAAGTTGGGTTCAGAAATTTTGTTCCTCCACAGCAGAACTTTTTTTTCCCCGACCGTTGGGTTCAGAACACAGAAAACAAGGCTGCAAAATTTCGGCCGAAACTTGCGGAAACCTCGTCTCATCCGGTATTTTCTTAGCAAAATATTCACTTGGTATCTGGCCGATCGGAAGAAAAAAGACTCACACGGTATCTGGCTTCAAGATCATCAAAAATAAGTCTTTCTTTTTTTTTAATAATCGGCCACATACCATGTGGATCTTGCCAAGTAAACCAGAGGAATTTATATGCTGGAGCCTCGTATAGAAAGCAAATGATTTACCTTATAGCAAGCAAAAAAATGGATCTATTCATAATATGTCCAGCATCGGATTTACCTTATTTGCGTTTATGTTTTTGCCCATCACCAATATATCTAAAATCCCCACGACTGGAGAAAAGATTTTTTTACAAGTCCAGAGCTTACAGAGAGAGAGAGAGACCTCGCCTTACCAACTTGATTAAATAGGTCTTTTGGGCGAGTTTTCTCTCTGCTGTTTGGTTATATGCCAACTCACGTCGGAGAACTGATCTTTGGTCATAGCCGTGTGAGAAGTCTGGTACTCTATTAAGAAGCAAATTTCCAGAGAGAGAGATGACCATTCACCAGTGGAAAGATCACGGTGTTGTGAAAAGAAATTGGACTAGCAAAAAATTAAACGGTCATTAAGCATGAAATAGTACCAAATAAGAATATTCCCACTAGAGCAACAGGTGAGAATTTTCAATCTTCTAGCTTCAACTACCAACATTTTAACTCATCACTACATAACCTACCAAAATTTAAGAATTACAAGCGGCTCTCTCTCACCGTCTCTCTGAGGCATTCTATAAAGCAGCGTCTCAAAATTAATACTATGACTGGATCGCCAGTTAAAGAATACATTTATTCTGATACGCACTATTGGACAAAACATTTAGTAACCGATACGGTCCAACATTTATATCTCAACACATAATCACCTCTTCTTGTTCTTCTTTCTTCCTTTCACTTGCTTTTCCAAGCTTTTCAGCCTATGATTAATTAGTGAGGAGGAAGACGTTTTTTGATCTGCTGCAGGTGTTGATGCTTCAATGCGTGATTGTGGAGCCGCCTGCTGTTCTGCAAAATATTTTTGTGCTGCTGCAACTTTTTTGAGCGATTCAAAAAAAGAGAGGGCAGGTTTGTCTGCAGAAGTAGCAGACGACGGTGCTATAGGTATTTCAGGAACACCCAAAAACTTCTTCACCCCAGGAGCTTTAAGCACTGTGGATGAAGTCACACGATAGTTAGATACCTATTTGAGAAGTTTCGTGAAATCTATGCTCGTTATGCCGCAAAAACCAAGTACTCCATTGAACATCCATAATGGTTCTGTATGCTCATTATGGTGCAAAAAGGGAAGTATTGAACATCCATAATGAAAATGAACTAGATAGACTCACCTAATCCATACGTAAGCGAGAAGAGGTTGGAGGTCACCCAATAACAAAATATAGCCTGGAGAGACAAGAATATCATATAACATTAAAGACCTTCCTCTGAAATGTGAAGGTGAAATTCTCATGGTATATAAAACAGTATAACTATCGCCAAAGTAGAAGCAAACTGATGATAAATAAAAGAAGAAATGGTAAGTGATGAGAAACATTAGCTGCTGCAGAGAAGTTGTTAGCTTGAGGGGTAATCCCTGCCAACCTCAAAAGGGAAGGGGCAGGACGCGAGTCCAAATGGCTAAATGAGACATGGGTCTAGAAATTCAATGACATGTTCACTACAAGTAGCTGATCATTCCCTAATTAGTGTTTTATTCTCATTTCTCAGTAATCATTACTTGAATACAGTCTTATAAAAAGTACATTTTTCTAACTGCGACAAAATTCCAATTTCAACCACCATCGCAACAATGGAGCAATCTCCACAGTACTATCACCAAGGGCGGGGGGCCCACTGCAGGGTACCCTCTCAAACCATGACCATGCTATGCACACACTTCAGTATAAAACCACAATATATGCTGTAGAAAGAGCTTCCATAAACCTCTAGTGCTGCGATTTCAAAATTTCAACTATTTAAAGTATTAAAAGTCCAACTAAAATCAGCATCCTGTCTTCCAAGAAGTGAATAGTGATGAGCACCCAATAATGTAGACTCTTGGTGCTTAAGTCCTCTAGCATGTTACGTTTTTATATATATGTTGTCGTTTTTATGCAATATTGCACGTAAGGTAGTTTCTCAAGTGTTTCAGGTAAACCGTGAGAATAAGGCGTGTTTTGACGCCATGGATAACCTTCGGTCGTGTCCAAGGACCCGAGACCAAGTGGCGCTATGCCACCGAGGCCCAAGAGTGAAGAAATGAAGCACCGAAGGGTGTTCGGGGCCATTGGATGCCAAGACGGGGAACTTGAAGGCAGATCTGGATTATCAGTGCTGCATCGGTTGTATCGATACTATTAAATTGTCTTTGGGACAGAGAGCTGTATCAATACAGATGCGTTACAGCAGATCCAGCACAGGCTCAACTTCTCGGTATCAATACCCTTTACCTCAACTATTGATACCACGGGCTTTCGGGCAGATTTTTGTTACTTTTTGGACTTTCCACTTATAGAACACTTGCCACTTTTGGAAAGTTTTTGGATATTTTGTAGAGAGAGAGGGTGAGATGTATATATACCCCTCTCTCTCCCCTTAGATGGGATCTTACTTTTTGCTTAAGTTTCCCTTTTCTCTCTAGGAACTCCATAGCTTTTCCTTCAAGCTTTTAAGTGTAATTTCCTTCAAGAATACCTTAAGGTATTTGTCGTACGTTAATTTCTCGTTTATTAAAGTTGTTTGTACGGACTAAATTCTCCTTAATATCAAGTTTGTTTTCGTTTTCTACGGTTAAATCTCATGTCTCTTTTTATCTTCATGCTTTGTTCTTTTAAGTATGTGTGAGTAGTTTATTGGCTAAGTCTTGGGGTGACTCTTTCCTGATGATTTAGGTTGTTATTCGTTCTCGAAATCTCGGGCTTAAAGAATGGGTTTCGAAATAGACTAAACTTGTGTTTTTTCGGTCTAAACTAGAGTTGTTAACTTCTTTGATGCCGTGTAGACAATGAACCTAGGCACACAGTATGCTTGAAACTCTTGTCACTCATAGGTTTCGATAAATGAGTTCAAATGAGTTTATCTCTATTCCGGAAAACCATATCATTTGATTTAAACCAAGTTCAAAGCTAAATCTTCCGAGTGGGAGCGCACGGTTGTGACTCTCCCTTGAGTTTTCTTCAAGAATCGATAACGGCCTAAGTCACGGGAATGATAATCCCTAGACTTGCCTCTTTTAGTTAATCAAATCAGTTTTTAGTCTTTTCGAGAGAGAAATCTCCACCTTTCAAAGCAAAACCAAACGTTGGCCGTCTAAACACCTCAAACCCTGAAATCTACAATCCGAACTAGCTATATTCGAAGCTCCCTGTGGGTATGATCGCGGATTCGCGGTCTTTCCAAATATTATGCTGACGACGACCTAGCCCTACGCTTCGTGTTTTCAACCTATTCAACAGTTAGGTTGTGGTGAAGCAAATTAGGCCATGGACAAAATTCTCCTTACAATTACCTTCTCGATTCTTGCACAATGAAGAAACTTCCGCTTTCAAAGTGTTTGTTAATGGAGACCTTGTCTGTCTTAATTGACGCAAGGTATATAGCCACACACAAAATCAAAAACTATGTGAATGATGCATACACTATCACTACCCCTCCATCCAACAAAGGGAAATATGGCATTCTATACAAATCCTTACAATAACACCTAACCAGCATCCAAAGAATACTGCTTGTGCAACTATATATAAATACATCATTATATGGCGGTCTATCAAAATACTTCATTGGGCAAAATGCTGCCAACACATACCTTTGGGAAAGTCATTGTAAGTGGAACAGTAAGAGCAGCAAAGACCCTTGAAACAGTTTTCATTGTTTTAGCAGCAGGATTACCCTCCAAGCCTTCTTGCATGTTGCACTGAGAAAAGGTTGCATTTAGTTAATAGAAAACTCAAACACATCACAGCAGAAGGAAAACTGAGTGATCATTATGGCGAGCGCACAGTATGCAGCACATTATGGTGAGCAAACAGCCAAACAGTATCCAGAAAAAAAATAACATGGACGTGATCAGGCTCATGTTAATTCTTCTAGCCATCTTACTAAAATAAATGTTTTGATTTAAGTACCTATCAACACAGTAAATGTAGCACCAGTGCGTTTGGTAGCATCTTACAAGCAAATAACAAGATCAGGAAATGTCAAACTGATTGAGCATCAGTTGTTTTCATTAGAATTGTAGCAAATACAGCCTTCTCTTCTAAAGTATGAAGATAACACATAAACAAGATTTTGCATCTTGTATATGTGTTTGAAAAAGGAGCTTTTGCCTATGTGCATCCAATCTTCTTCAGTTTGCTGACTTTTAAATCCACCTCCTATTCCATTTCACATCATAGAATCTCCTACCTCGGCTTTCCCAAAGAGGCTAGTTGATTGAGTAAAAAGACAAAAACTACAGCTCCTTAGGAAATGCTAGGCTCCAAGTTCTCACCTTTTTTCCTGTCATAAGAGGCCTGTGATGTTCTAAAACATTTCCTTGTCAGATAAGATAATATACACAAAGCAAATAATAATCTACAGTCTACACCAAATTGCAATATTTCTTTTCGACTTGTAATCCAATTGATGGGTGAAAGATGCCCGGATGTAGGTATTTAGTTAGTCTGTCAAGTGTAGTTTCTCAAATTTTGGGCCCACTGAATTTAACCTAAAAGCTATGTTACATGAACCATCAAAACTCATATGTATGTCTAGTGGCTTGATTTAACTCTGCAAATTGTGTTTTCACATGTGAAGGAACTTCAGAATATACAGCACAAAATGCAAATGAGTTGAATCTCAAGCTTAGCTTCCAAACTTAACTGGGTTCCAAGCTTAGCTCCTAAATGGAGCATTTCCAATTGTTCTCCACCAAAATTGTTGTCTGTCTTTTTTTCCCTTGCACTAACATTAACCAGTAGGGTTTCTTAAAGGTTGTTTTAAACCCTTGTCTACATCCTTTGTCCAAACATGATCGGTGGCCAGCTCTAATAGGGAAGAAAAAGAACAAAGCCTGTTCAGGAGTTGCTTCTATCTCATCCACAAATACAGCCTTAACATCACCCAGTACTAAAGCCTTTCCGCCAGTGGTCCGCCTAGTGTGGGCAAGGTCTACAACACCATAGAAACAAGAAAGCATAGTTTGACAAGGAGAATCTGCTTACCTCCACTGTTATCCAAAATGACAGTGCCGCCAATGCTGGACAGATATACAAACTATCTGGAGTGGTCAAATCAGTAAACCAGTACGCTCCACCATATTTAAAAGAAGGTACCTTTTCTACCATGTTCGAAATCTACAAACAAAATATCAAAGTGAGTACAAATCAAGAGAAAAACAAACATTTAACTATATTAAACGAACAGAACTCCTAGCAATTAATACAACAAGAAACAGAGATTTGTCTTACAGCAAGGAAGAAACTGAGGAAGACAGGACCTTGGAAAAGGAGACCCTTCAATGGAGTAAGAGGAGAAACGCCATATCTGCAAAATCCCAAGATATAACCTTCATTGAAACTGTGAAAACAACAAAGAAGTAATCGGAGTGTGTGGAACTGCAAATTCCACAAGGAGATTACAAACTTTTAATATACTTGACCCTATGTTGAAATACTCAACCTTAAAAAGCAACTACGGCATATACTTACATAGGGATACAACCTGTGGATATAAAGAACAAAAGTTACTTACCCAACTCTAACGGCTAAAGCTTTTAGATAAGTTGGTGAATACTATTTTACATATTACAAAAGCATCCAATAGATATTCAATTCAAACCTCACTGCCACCCTGTCAACATAGAACTGGCACATGTTTGGCGCATTTGTATGGCCACAGGTGAAGGGGGTGTGCTGATGATATACCTGACTCAGTTACCCATTTCACTGACAACATAAGCTTTTAGATGGGTTTGTGGTAATAATATACGTTTAAACCTAGATGTGAGATCCAATCCACAGATTCGAAGCTCTAAAGTTGGGTGAGGACAAAAGATTTACTAAAATCAATTGCATATTTCTGAATATGTTGCAAACAGTGTTTGCCTTAAAATTGCAGGATACTCTCTCTCTCTCTCTCTCTCTCTCTCTCTCTCTCTCCAAGTACATATGGGAATGCCACCCATATGCAATAAAGACCTACGACAAAAGGGCCCTCCACGCTTATCTATCAAATCAAGAAACAAGGAAGGATTACACTCCTTCAACTCCTAACTAAGCAACCTACTGTCAAATGAACTTTTAAGTCAGTAGCCTCAATACCATTACATGATGCCAATTATTGCCACCTTAAACAAAGAGGAATCATCGCCCGAATTCTCCTTCTCTTCCCCGCCTTAGTCCCTCTTCAACCATGTAGAAGTTTGAAAACTCCCTCCGGATAGACCCAAACCAAGATAAACCAAAGTGTAAATCTCCCAAGCTAACGGACAATACAGTTCCGTTGGGTACTCCTTATGTACAATAAGATAAATCAAACCTTTTACAGGGCCAAAGTTGAGACAGAGTGAAATTTCAGATCTAGGGTTCATAAGCATGCACTGTATTCGACCTTGTCCCACTGACATAAAAGAAAAAATGGCATTTGGAAGATTATCAAGGCATATGATAGGGTTCCTTTCATCAATCAATGTCAGAATACACACAAGAGATTGCATATAGAGATTTAAGGCTCCGTTTGTTTCGACGTAAAATATTTTCCATGTAAAATGTTTTTTCAGAAAACAAATTTCAAACTTTTATTTTCCGGTGTTTGGTTGACACTTGAAAATATTTTCAGAAATCGACAAAATAGTGTACAAAGAGAGATGGGGAGCTTAAACAGTGGAGAAATATGAGATTATTAGAATTGAACGTAGGTTAGGACCGACGATCGAGGAAACTAAGCAATGAGAATTGCAGTAAAAGGCAGCGGGTTCATTTCGGAAAATAACTTGCGGAAGATTTAAGGGTAAGTTATTTTCATCCAATTTATGGAAAATGTTTTACATATAAAATGTTTTCCTCATTCTTTACACAACCAAACACCGGAAAATAGGTAAAACATTTTACGTCCAAACAAACGGAGCCTAAATGTAAACCATCTTACTGATGTACACTACTCTTAGTTATACAGAGTATCTTTAGTGCTTAAAGTTGGATCAATGCATACCGATTTATGCATCAAACTTGAAATTTGTTATCAGTTACAGGAAAGTCAAACAAACTGATTTCAATAGCTTTTCTGTTAAAGTACATGGATAGTTGCTTACTCCTGAAATAGCGCTTGCATTCGTTGCTGACCTTCAGCCACTGCTTTAGGATCCATACCCTGTGAAAAAGAATTAATTTCTAGTTAGAATATATGGGATAATAAACTATTATAGTATGAGAAAATGAAACGAACACAAGTGTTGCAAACAAAACAAAAAAACTAAAAGTCATCGGACGTAGTAGAAAACTCACATGCTAAGATATCAATCAATCTAGGGAAAAAGTAGAAGACATGAAATTATGCTACTAGATAGATGGTTTGATAAATCAAAAGAATAAGCCTTGTGCCCAATCAATAGAGCCTACATGAACCCTTTTTCTCCATTCTGCTCTGTAAGGGCTATGTACAGTCAACTATGTTTAATAAATCCATAACCTGTTTTAAGGTGCTTGTATGGTGAAATATGTCGTGTGTTTTTCCATGTTCAGGGGTAAAGCTGATTCGAGAATGGTTCGACTAGAAAGGGTAGACGAAGATGGAAGCTCTGGAACTTGATACACCTTAGCTTGATGTGTCTTATTTGGAGAGAGTAGAATGGTGGACATTTTGATGGGTGGAGAGAGGCCTGTGTAAAGGCTTAAGAGTCTTTTCTATCTAATTATCCTAGTTAGGAGTCAAGGGTATGCAATCCAACCCTTGACTACTTTTGACATGGTAGATATCTTGTCAGTATCGTGGGGTATAGTGGTTTACAGGGATTTTTCCTGCATTGGACCTTTTTGTCATTCGTTTTCTGATGTTCAGGTCGTTCGGTTTATATCGCTTGTTTACGTGGTATATAAGTAGGTAATCTGCATATATAGGTTTAACCAGGATGGAAGAAGTACATGAACCAGGTCCATTGGAAACAATAACCTTCATACAATAAGTGAGTGGACAGCCAACATTACCGAGGCATTAGATATTAGATAATAAAACCACAATGCATTAAATTGATGAAAGTCCAAGGGCATAGGCCGGTCCCTAAGAAATTAACAACGAAGGAGAGATTCGCATACCTTGTCTTGCATCTCTTGCTTAATCTCTTCCAAGTGTGGCCTCAAAAGCTGCAAAAAAAAGAAGCAAGTCACAAAATGCAGTGTTTATCTTCCCCGCAATTGGAGAATAATGCTACATGGTAATCAAAATAGAAATAGGACCAAATAAATATCGATAACATGAAGTGCTATTCATATCAACCATATGAATGTTATGGAGAAAGAAATTTTAAAAATATAAAACAACCACAAGTAAGATTGAAATTGGAATTGCCGTGTCTTTCTAAACGGAGATTCTCAACAAAAGCATTGTTTGTCTAACATTTCCATGTCTACCAACACACAACAAAATAACCATGCTGAAATTTGATTCTCCACTCAAAAAAGATTGACCACCCCTCAAGTCATGTAACGAACGACACATCTTCATTAACGGCCAAAATGATAATAATTAATAAACAAGCAAACTGAAGCATCCTTAGCTAAGCTTGCATTTTAAAGGTTTCCACTACATACAACATTATAATCCAAATATACAGAATATAAGAGTCAATCAAACCATAAAATGGCTTCTGATTCAAATTTTTTCTCTCCATTTGGGTGAGGTGGTGTCAATATGTAGTTAAAACGTCTACAAATAAACAAAAACCACCTAATCAAAATGTTGCATAAGAAAGTGCAATACTAATCAGCAAAAGACTTGCTCAAAGTTAAGGTCAAAGTAAAACTTTAAGACGCAATTGATATTATTTCAACATTTCCCCCAAATTCAATGGGTTATAAGCGTATACAACATACATATGCTATCACTAGCTATCACCAAATCCCTAACGCATAATAAACAAGAGATATGCATGAAAGAAAGCTACTTTCGTTGTGTTCGTTTCCCATTTTAGTTTAGTTTTAGTTTTATTTTCTAATCATTACTCTATTTATCTCTCAAATCATTACCCTATTTATCCAATTATTATTTTCTCATCTCTCTTTATCTCTCTCCAATCATTACCCCTCTCTTCAATCATTACTCTATTTCTTTCTCCACCCACTACCAAAACTAAATTAAACTAAACTGCCAACCAAACAAAGCCTTTAATGTCTTACTTTTGAGAAAATGACTTGCTAAGCGTATTAAAAGAACATGTAAGTTCCTCTTTTCATCGTTTTTTGGAGTCTTATTTCCATGGATACTATTGCATAGATAAAGAGGTATGGACAAATGCAACGCACATTTTATTCTTCCATCTAAAGGAAAGTAATATATGCATCTCCTAAACAACCATTAGAATTTAGCTTGTGTTTCTAAGAAGTTCAACATTGTTTAATCATATCAATATGTATCTTTCTAACAGCTTTCTCAAGCTCAATTCAAACTGTAATCCTGCAAATCCATACCAGTTCACCTATATGGAAACCTAAGAGATGGACGTAAAGATTGCATTCCAAGCCCATGGTTTGGGGATGGGAACCAAATATGCAGATGTTGGAGCAATTTATGCAGTATTAAGTGGCAATTAACTTCACCCTTCTGATTTCTTCTCCATTTTCCCTTTCTTTCTTGGAGAGAAACCATTGCACCCTTTTTGTTCTCTATCACCCTTTATAATGCATCATTTCCTAGAAGTGTATAGCAGACACATAGACAAATAATTTAATTGTTAAGAAAACCTACTGTAGAACCATATAACTGTAGTATTGTGAACATACTCATTCACTCTGCAGTACAGATCAGTGATTATTGGGTTGCCAGACTTTAGAACTCTAAAACTCAACATAATAAATAAACAGAAGGGCAAATGCAGGAAAAACACATAAACTTACACTCAATTTTGTAGTGGCCTTAAGCTGATTTATCAAAAGTGGAACCGTTGCTCCTCGAATCAGAAGAGTTGCCACGGCTATTGATGCCCACCTAAGCAAAACAAATACTTTCTTCCATGAAATCTCATATCATTTGGTACTTTCCTGTCTTCTGGATTCAACCCCACTAAATTGCATGACACAACGTTTTAATGCCTGATGATTTCATATAGTCACCATGGCAACCACACTCAGCGGCGGAGCTATGATTTGTCCAGTGGGGACATATGCCCCCACTGTTTTTCGGACTTCTTAAGAAAATCAAGTTTAAAAATCATTCTTCTTTTTACCAAAATACTTCTAATAATTTTGATGGTGAAGATTGGAAGAGACCAGATTTTTCCATCAGTTTACTTGCTCTTTATTTTAGCATGAACCTTAGATGTTAAACCCACTACCATTGACTATCGAGACAGCATTGCGCCTATGAATCATGTGAAAAATCCATAACCCAATCGAATGGATGATAATTGATGAGAGACAATAATTCATAATAATTGCATACTTGAGAGTAGATTCTTTTGAAAGCATCGACAATAAACTATTGTGCAAAACATGAAAACAAACTTTACATTTTGTTGCTCTATTGATCAATATGCTAGTTTTGTTATTATTGGGATTGGAAAAAGGTTCTTAATGTCGCTCAGTCATTAACTATGGATTCGAGCCCCCATCCCCCCCACTGATTCATATTCCTTGCTACACCACGGATCACACTCTTGAGAGATACTACGTCTTCACGAAAACCACTACAACAACCAACTCTATAACAACACAGAATCAAAACTCCAAACACAGTAGTATACACAAATCACGGGAAAAAACTGCCCTTTTTTTTTAACGCCACAAGTAAAGATAAATAGCTCCATACCAATTGAATCCAGTGAAAGAATGAACATTATCGATGAAGTACTGCAACGCCGCCACGGGGAAAGCCGAATCCGCTGCGGCCACCGCCACCTCGCTAACCGCTGGGGCGGCCGCCGCCACGGCCTCGACCGTCTTGTCAGCAAGCACTTCAGCCACGTCGCTCATGTACTCGATTTTATCCGCCCCTCCGTCCACCGCCGTGGACATGTTTCTCCCGAAAAACACTCCCGCCGCCGGAGGAAGATAGAACTGAGAACACCTCCGGTTCTGAACCGAGTTGCCAAACCCCAGTAACGAGTTGGCGCCGCTGCCGAAGTGGCGGTGGTGATGGTAGGCGGGGTTAGGGTTCGGATCTTCGGGGCGTTCTTTATCGTCGTCGTGGGTGACGTGGGAGAAGGATGGGGCTAGTCGTTGGCGGGAGAGGAGAGTTGCTCTGGCGGTGGAGAGGGTGCGCCTGTACGCCATCGTTTATTGCGCGGTGATGCCGGCTGCGATGAATTAACATTAACAGATTAGAAATGAATTCGTGGAAACTGAATCAATCAGTGCGCGTTAAACAGAGATGGATTGGGGGTGATTTGTTTTCGGTTCGGTTGGCGTGATTATGTTGGGAGATCGTAGAACAGTGATGTAGTAAACTCCGTGGCGGAGGAGCTGAAGAGAACTTACCACCGTCTTTTGAAGGCGTTCGGAGAGAGAGAGAGAGAGCGGGGCCGTGATTTTGCGGGTTTTGGCCCGTTTGGGATATAACTAACTCAGGTGGGTGGACCTTGGGCTTGGTCCGTTTCCACTTTAAGAAAAGGAAGGGTTTTGAGAAAAGAAGGTATTTTCAAACTCAAAAATTTATTTGTTTATGTGAATAATTTTTTTATCAATATGAATTTTATTTGATAGATCTCATTAAGATTTTTTAAAAGGTGCAAAAAAATTTGAAAAATTATTTTTCATTTTCGTTATATTTGAGTTTGAAATTACATTCTTTTTGAAAAAAAAGGTTTTAAGAAAAAACGGAACAGGACAAACTCGAACTAACTCAGGTGCGTTAACCATGGCTGGGCGACCAACTGGACTACGCCACGTAGTCCAGTTTGTCGTGGAACTCCCTTTTTCTGATTGCAAAAAATACTGAAATAACTTTTGCTCGGATTGAAAGAAGGTTGGCTCATAAATAAGCTCACCAAAAGTACTCTACAAGCGCGATAGAAGAGCGACTAAGACGCATTGAGAAAGCCGGGCATTGTAGAAAGGATAGAATATGATCCTAAGCCCCGTTTCAGAACACTTTCTTAAAAAAATAAGTATTTTTTTCATATTTTTAAACTCAAAAATAATGTAAATGAAAAATAAATTTTCAAATTTTTTTGCACCATATTAAAAATCTCAATGAGAACTATCGAATAAGATCCATATTGATAGGAAAATTATTTGCGTAAACACATAGTTTTTTAGCTTAAAATTGTCTTCTTAAAAAATAGGTACTTATTTCCTTTTTTGGAACAGGACTTAAACGTTCTTCTCGAATCGCTCTAGACTCTAGTACGATAGATCGAGGGGGTGCAGCTAGGCCGCCAGAGAAAATGCTACACGATACAAGAGTTCGCTCCACCACATAAGATCCTCAAACATGAGGTCGCGAGTTTGATTCCTATGAATAGGAGATCAACCTCATGTGATAATACTAATATCATTTCTAATACCTCATTCAGTTTCAATGGCAAATATGCATTTTAATGTTGACACAAAAAAAAAAAAAAAACAAACAAACCTTGGTTGGGTGGGACATCACTTCCCCGTTCCGCTAAGGTTCTTAAAAAATACTTATATTTTTTATTTTATGAAACATGTCATTTTTCTCATAATATAGCATGTTTAATTCAAAAAATGAATACTTATTTGAAAAATAAGCACTTATTTTAATTAGTGGAAGGCTAGTTTGGCTAAGATTTTTGGACTTTTTTTTTTCTTATTCATATATTTTTTTTTTTTTGCGTTGTTAGTTCTGTGTTTAGTTTTTGTGAATTGTTGATTTGTTCTTTAAGACGAATTGAAAGAGTAAAACTTTATAACTTTTATCTAAATACTTTCTGAAATATCTAACATAAAACTCAAAAAACCAGTTTTGGGGCTTTTTCCCATCAAAATTTTCAAGAATTGCATCACTTTCGTAGTGAACAAAGTAATTTGAGAGTCTGAGACAGAGAGTACTTTTATTCCCATCAAATTTTTATTGTGCCCTTAATATGAAATCCCACCTTCTAAGTTATACCTTCTGCATCCACACCCACCCAAAACCACAACCTCCAACCTTACCTTTCCTAAGCTGTCAGAGTCCCATCAAAGTGAGCAAGAGATAGAGGAATAGTCGCTCATAGATGTGAATTGAGAAAGCAAGTCTGCATTTTTTTGAATTAGGCTCTATAGTCTGGTCCCTTCTCCAGTCCCCGGCCACCATATACCTCTTCCACAACCCTTATGTGGGAGGCTCAGGGCGCTTACAACTAATGCCACATTTTTAACTCTATTTGAATATGCTATTTCTTTATAGTACTAATGTTTATTGTTTAGACGAACAACGACAACGTTTACAATTTCTATTTTTTAACCTAAGGCAAAATATTCAACACGAACCAACTCGTTATTTCCTTCAAACTTTGGAATGAATTAGAACAGTTGAATCAACGACGTACGATCACATGCGTGTTTGGAAACGTTGGGGAAGCCTAGCTAGACTCCATACTAGCATCGTTAACAATTCCAAAAACTGAAACAGTGAACCATCAAACCTCCCACTCACAAGTAAAGTGGAGTTGGGTAGCAGTGGGCCCTAGGGGTGCAAACGATCC
>BPLS01000677.1:757589-784648 GCA_019656275.1 Rhododendron kiyosumense
GACCTAGGCTATAGCCTACCTTAGCCTTCAAGTACTTCCGCCCTTGGTTCGTTAGAGTAAAAAAGAGACCAAATTTTGCGAGAGAGATGGTTGGGAATTCATTGGTCCAGGTTTCTACATGCCCTACTCTTGTATCTTCGTCTCTAATTACCAGCACTCGTAATTCCACAAACTTTTTGCCACATTTACCCCTGAAATCACAAAAGAAGCTGTCAACGATAAGAGCCACGTCGTCTGCTGAAACTGGGCAGAGCAAACCGTCCCTGTCCGAAGCAGACGAGAAAAAGAACCCTTTCGCGATTATTTTGGACGTTCCTCGTACCATCTGGAGACAAACGTTTCGTCCGCTGAGCGATTTTGGGTTTGGAAAGAGAAGCATTTGGGAAGGTGGGGTTGGATTGTTTCTCGTGTCGGGGACTGTCCTCCTCGCGCTTAGTTTGGCTTGGTTGAGGGGATTTCAAGTGCGGTCTAAATTCAGGAAGTATTTGGCTGTTTTTGAGTTTGCCCAGGCTTGTGGGATTTCGACCGGAACTCAGGTTAGGATTAGAGGGGTCACTGTCGGCAATGTCATTCGCGTTAACCCTTCTTTGAAAAACATTGAAGCTGTCGTTGAGGTTTGTCACATGGTTTTAATTGAATTTCAAACCTTGTTGATTGATTTAAGCTGCGGACTTTTGCTCATATATGCATCTCCTTTCTGTTGGTAGGTCGAAGATGATAAAATAATCATACCGCGAAATTCATTGGTTGAGGTGAACCAGTCTGGCCTTCTCATGGAGACTCTGATTGATATTACTCCTCGAGATCCTGTCCCGGCACCTTCAGTGGGGCCTCTGCATGCAGAATGTGCTAAAGAAGGTTTAATTGTATGTGACAGACAGAAGATGAAGGGATATCAAGGGGTAAGTTTGGATGCATTGGTTGGGATATTTACCCGAATTGGACGTGAGGTAGAAGAGATTGGTGTTGCCAATGCCTATACGTTGGCTCAACGAGTTTCATCTGTTATTGAAGAGGCACGGCCACTGCTTGCAAAGGTGTGATGTGAATGCTGCAGCTAGTGTACTAATTGTTTAGTTGCTGTTATGCCTATTGAAATTCCAGTTCATTGAAATGTATATTTGCCATGGAAACTGATTTGGGCTGTTAGTCAATGTATGTCCTCTACTCCTGTCCTTGAGTACTTTTTGAAAATAAACAAACCCAGAAATTACTTCTCATATGAGGACATATTCATTCTCATAGTTTTCTGAGATAGGTTATGGACTCAGAGAGTTTTGTAGACAACCATTTGCATTGTCAATGACATATATGTATCAGTGGTAATCAAGTAGAGTGACCTGAAAAACTAAGTGGGAGTTATTCTATGAAGTATTTGCTATCCAACTTAGATACTGGGCATTTTTGCAGAAATGTCACTGTATTGGCCTGATTCCCCTGGACATTTTTCCCGGGTAATTGGGTATATGGTCCCAACTTACAAAGTAAGTGGAAATGATTCAAAGGATTTAGATGAACTGTGGTGATTAGATTCATTTGCTCCCTGCATGCAGCTTTAGAGCCGTTTCATTTGCAACATGCATACGGAATTACAGATACAGTTTTTGAGGTTGGCGGTGTGGAACTTTTTGTTGTTGATCTCCGGTTGTTGTTGTGAGACAGGTGGGAATATATGAATATAGTTTCTGAGCGAGCATCAAGATCCTTTCTTGTACCCTCATTTTGTATATCCTAATGCACGGAAAATTTATTTATGATGTAGTGATGTCTCAGATTGAAGCCATGGCCGAAGATATTCAACCTTTGCTGGCAGAGGTTCGTAACAGTGGTTTGCTGAAGGAAGTTGAGGGTTTAACCAAAAGCCTGACAGAAGCCTCTGTGGACTTGAGGTAAATAAATGTCATAACAGAATTTAATCTTGTCTTCCTCTGCGATTAGGCTTAGATGTCATTGTAGTTGAGAATGATTTGATGAAATGATAATCACCGGTTTGTAAGCTGTTGTATCTACCCAGAAGTGGCTTTAGGCATACAGTCCCTTAACTCTCTCTCTCTCTCTCTCTCTGCAGACGGGTGCATTCATCCATTTTGACCCCAGAGAACACGGAACTGATCCGGAAGTCCATATATACCCTTATTTTCACTTTGAAGAATGTTGAGGTGTGCTTTAAATTGGCTTGATCCTTGCATTATTATCCAACTACACGATACAATATTTATTGATTTCTTCTATCATCATTGTTCTTGTTTTTCTTGATCGTGTTTCTGTAATTGCAGAGCATAAGCTCTGATATTTTGGGATTCACGGGTGATGAAGCTACAAGACGGGATTTAAAATTGCTTATCAAGTCCCTCAGCAGGCTATTGTGAGGATAATGGGAGGTTGGGTTAACAGCAAAAGTTCACAGTGGTTTGGCTCACAACGGTACTGTTTTGGTCGTTTGTTGTTTCAGAGGACAGAAAAAATAGAGTAACTTCTGACCATCCTGGTTTTTCTAGAGAACGGAAATTCTTGTACTGGGCAACCTATTGCATTGTTCTACACAGTGGAAAAGTAAAAGTCTTGAATTTTCTTGAATCCCAATTTAGTATTGAAATTGTCGGGGCTTTTCATTGTAGGATATTTTCATTGAAATCTTGAGTTGCTGACATGAGTGCTGGCTCAAATTTTCATTAGTTTGAAGTTGTCATAGGAATATCATTTCGTGGCTGCATTGAGAATACTAGTAGTATTAGTATGAGGTGTATTTTGAATATACGAGGGTTGACTTGGAGCCATTGAAACATTTGATTGCCAGAATTATGTTTACCTTGTGATTGTCGTAGAACTTTCTCAGAAAAGCATCTTCAGGAGAGCCACGTCAACTTCCCATACTTGTGTTTTTTCATGGCTTCATATTTCAACCCACTGTATTCTGGAAGAATGATATTGTTGAAGCAAAGACATGCATCCCCAAGACTTGTGGAACTGTCCGATGAATGTCACATCAGACAGCTACGGACACATCGGTATTCGAACATTTTTCTTTGATGATGAGTGTATCTACACTTGCTGTTATAAGCCTTATCTATGCGAAAGGTCACGATTCCACACATCCTTATTCCAAATTCCCAATTAGAGGTGATAATATTCAGGATTAACTCCCAATTTGATACCATATGCCTTAATACCTCAATGTTGATCAGCAGACGATGAAGAAATATGCAAATGCTTATAAAAACAGGTCTGGGCTGTACAAGTGACCAAGTTCAAAGACCACCAATCAAGATAGGCCCATTATGGGACTTCATAGTGACAAAACATATTCTGGCTGTGAAACAAAATGGACCAGATTATAAGTATCCTAGTTGTCCACTTCACTTTTGTTGATTCTCCCAACTTTAATCTATTTGCCACTTGCATAATCAAGCAATGGCTCACCAAAATCACCCTCTTCTCAACCATATAAAAAGCAATCTCTCAAATCTCCCTCCAAAAAGGAAATTTTCTATGCTACACTATACATACAATATTGTTGACTGAATGATGGAAAAATATAGCTACTCTAGGATGTTGACAACGATGACAACGATGACGACGATGACACTGATGAGGAGGGTGTCATGACGGATGATTCCGACGGTGTGTTCCGACACAAGGGACACGTGGCATTCATCCGGAGCCATTCGTCAACGCATTTAGCATGAAAATAGTGGTTGCATTCCGGTATGGTTCTTAAGGTCTCTTTGGGCTGGTACTCTGCCAGGCAAATTGGGCAAGTGCCATCATTGGGCCTGGGCAATCTCCGGCTTTCTCCGATCACCGTCTTCGGGTATGACTCTATTGTGGGCCCATCAAGGCCCGTTATGATGACCATGGGCTGCGGATTGCTCGTCAAATTAGAGAGTTGAGCATCAAGTCGGCGACGCTGACCGTACATCCTGACCTTGCCACAACAGTAACATACAACCGCAATAAGGCAAACAAGCCCAGGTATTCCAACGCCTATTATGATCCCGTACTTTGCACTCCTTGGTAGGCCTACAAGAGCAAAATTAACCATGAAAGAAGTGAGCTTGAGAATTAGAAAAGTTGACTACCAGAAAAATCGTACAAATAGTCATGAGACATACTTCCAAGTTTTATCACCATCAAGGTGACTTTATGCTTACAAGAATATTGCCACATTTTGTCGGTTGAATGTTTTGCGTCAAGACTCAACAATATCTGTATTGTCTTGTCATTTATCATGCTGAATGAAGTTGCAATACTTGTAAATATTTCACATCAACCAAGATGTAACCATTTAGTGACATTATTCACAAAACTCCATAATATTTGAACCATATGTTAGTGCTTCAAAATTTTGGCTAATATTAGTCAACAAAGCTCAGAGGGGGCAGGTGAGGGTGGGTGATGATTAATGCAGCCCACTCTTGACTTTGCAAATGAAAAAGAAAGAAGTTGGGACCATCTCAACTCTCTCTCTTAAATTTTCCTACTATGATACTATCCATAGAATGAAAGTTAACGTGATAATAACGAAGTGTAAATTAGAATTGTCCAATGAAATTCTATATAACTTCATGTATATATTGAGATTATCCCCCACCATATGAACAGATCTTAGCATTTTCTTACTAATAAATGGCCCGCCATACTAACTTTTGCGAAGTCAACCATATTGTTAGTCATCGGAATCTTCCATTTCTTACTAATTACTAATTTGAAACCATTTACCTATCTGATTATGTTGACTTATTCCAAATCCGGGCAAGGTTGATCATGAAAGCAGCAGTACTGTGGCAAATACGCCCTTCTTTCAAGTCACAACACAAACGAAGAAGTCCATAGAAAAAACTATTACAGCTGGTGACTTTGTAGCTACACACTTCTAGTCTTTTATTATTTATCATATTGCTTTTCTGCTCAAATCTAAAACCAAATGAGAAAGGAGTTTCCATAGAGTGCTGATGTGCTATACAGGGTGTAGTAGGCCTCAATGGGCTTTACCGGTTTTGTACAGGGTGTAGTAGGCCTCGATGGGCTTTACCGGTTTAGTTTGAAGAGTTCACTGAGTAGATTATCCAGGAAAAAAATTATTTTGATCGGATATGATTAACCTCTTGATTAGACAACTTTTGGTATACAAAAATGAATGGTCTTCAAATTCAAAACTGAATCATAGATAAATCTATCATGATCATGATCATGATCATGTGGTTGTCAGTGTCTGGTTAATTTACGTCATTTTTGGTACAAATATAGTGTTCACTACAGAAACCCCTTCCCCAGGGAACTACGCCCATGTGTACAAATAAAAGGTCCAAACAGTTACTTTTGAAAGCTAGGTGCACTTAATCACGTAATAGGGCATAAATAAAGAGAGCAAAAAAGATAGTTCTCCATAAGAAACTGATGAGTTTTTCCCTGGAGTCACCATCACACATGCTAATGAGAGTTGAATGTGGAAAACTTGTTTGAATGCGTATTTAAAGTAATATCTTTAAGTTGGGCTTTATGATTTCTGTTCATATAGGTTTGAAAATTGAGCTGAAGCCATCTGGGACCATTCCATTGTATGTCACTGCTAGATTTTGACTTGTATGAGAGCATTCTTGCCTTGTTCAGAGTTTAGACTGGAGGTTTGTTTGGACTTAGGACTACTCTCCTAAAGTGTCCACTCTCCTATTTTGAATCCTAAGAGCATGTACACTAGATTAGGAAAAATAGCATCTTAGGTATTTTACCTAAGTAAAATCCAAAATAAGCATTGCACCAAGTTAGCTATAGACCTTTTTAAGGTTAGGTAAAATAAATTTTGTAATAGTGCTTAGGTAAATTTACCTAAGAACTATTCACCATTTATACATTTGATATTATTTTCTCTCTCTTCTTGCCTCTCTTTCTCTCTTGCAACAAGAAAAAAGAATAATGAAAAGAAAAGAAGAAAAAGAAAAAGAAAGTATTATTTTAATAGAAAATAGATAAAATAAATAGTATTGGTGTAGTATTGAAAGAGATGTGGGTAGTTAAAAGAAAAAATGTGCACTGTTCACTGGCAATTTTGGCTCAATTTTTACCTAATCTGATATACTTGCTCTAAGAGCAAGTTTACCAAACAATGTAAAATACATTTTTCTCTATTTTGAAGAGGAAAATCACAAAAATATGTTTGCACTAGATTAGATAAAAGAAGAGGTAAAATCCATTTGTGAATAGTTCTTAGTCATTTTTACCTAAGCACTATTCATGCTCTTTTCTTTTTTTATTGTTTCTTTTCTCTCTCCTTCCTCCTTCTCCTTTCTCCTCTCTTTATTTTTAATATTGGAAAAAGAAAAAAAATAATATTTTAATAGATGATAGGTAAAATAGATTGTGTTGGTGTAGTTGTAAAAGAAAAAATTGATAGTTAAAATAGAATTGGAAACTGTTCACGTGGTATTTTAGCTTGACATTGGTAAACTTGCTCTAAGAGCAAGTACATCAGAGAATGTTTGCCTTTTTCTCTATTTTGGAGAGAAAAAACACAAAAACATGCTTACACCAAATTGGGTAAAAGAGGAGGTAAAACACATTTGTGAACAGTTCAAAGTCATTTTTACCTAAGCACTGTTCATACTCTTTTCTTTTTTTTACTGTTTTTTTTTCTCTCTCTCTCCTCCCTCCTTTCTCCTCTCTTTATTTTTAATAGTAGAAAAAGGAAAAAAATAATATTTTAATAGATGATAGGTAAAATGGATTGTGAAAGAAAAAATTGATAGCTAAAATAAATTTGTGAACTGTTTACAAGGTAGTATATCTACCCACTGATAAACTTGCTCCAAGGGTGTGCTAATTTAGAAGCATGTATGCGCTCCAATGGACTAGTTAAACGATTAGCTATTTTGAAAAGAAGAAAAAAAAAAACGCTTCACAAAAAATAAAACTGATTATTTTGAGACAACGGCCCCCCCACTTAAAGGCTAGTAAGATTTAAGAAGTCTCCCTGAACTTATCTAATGCGTTGAGAGCCTAACTTAGGAGCCTTTTGTTTGGAGAGCCCATTGAAGAGCAAAATTAAACAAATGGTTTGCTAAATATTAGGAGCTCATTGAAGACTAATTTGATACTTTCAAAATACTTGAGGTTTTTAAAAGCAGTAAGCGAAAGATGTATAATCTTTGGGGGTCTAATGGAAGTTATACAAAAAGCCTCTTTGCCCCCGCAACTCTTCTACAACTACACACACTTACACACACAAATTCCCCTCTTATATGAGGAGTGCCACACACGCTAGGAGCGTGTATGGGCCTCACTCCTGATGTGAGAGGAGTTTTTGTATTTAAGAGTGGTTATAGATTAATTGTTCGCCCCTTATACTAGCCAATTAACAGAGTGGATCTTAAAATGTAAAATGCACTCGAAGATTCTGTTATACCTTTCTTGCCAAATCGAATAGACCATAGCAGCTAAAGCAAACCTTCTAATAGTAGTACTGAAAAACTTTACTCTCTCTCTTCTTTTCTTTTCTTTTTTTGTTGTTGAAATTGGAACAGAACCAAGCCACTTTACGGGACCAAAGAGTAGGACCAGGGAATGTTTCCAAATAGATAGAGAAGAGAAAACCGAAAAATGATTAATGAAAACATTGCTCTAATAAATTATATTCTCCGGAACGGCCCGGGCTAGCGAGGACTCTTGAATCTCATTAGGAATCTCATTAAGAGATCAAGAGTTCGAATCTCACCTCATGCGTGTTGGAGTTCTTCTCTTTGATGGACTTTTCCTTTTTTTTTCTTTGTTTATCTATTCAACAGATTATTTTCCAAAACTTCTGTGATGCTCCCAAGTGGTATGGAAGCATCATACTCCCAATAAATTACAGCCATTGGATTTAAAATAGATAAATCACAGCCCTTAGATCAAAATCAAAAACTAAAAATAAGGTGGTTTTGTTAAAAACAAGGCGGTTTTGACCTAAAAAACAGAGGATTACTAACCACAGAACAGGCAACACTTACCATTCACTAAAGCAACACTTACCATTCACTAAGGCAAAACTTACCACACGAGTTTTGTAAGTTTTGCCTTAGTGAATGGTAAGTGTTGCCTGTAATTCATTGGGAGTATGATGCTCCCATACCACTTGGGAGCATCATAGCATTTTCCATTATTTTCCCATTGACAAATTAAGAAAAACCGAAAGAAAAAAAAAGAGAAAACTTACCACGGCTGCTATCACCAGTACTGCTGCCATCAAAATTGTAGCATCCAATTTCACTCCCCGTTTCCCCCACGTACCCGCAGAACCCACCCGCGGCTTCACAAACCAAACAAATCGGCATCTGCCACCTCAGCGTCGCATCGGGGATCGGATTCACCGGCGTCAGCTCAACCGGAGACGCGACCTTCGAAAGCTCCTTACAAAACGGAGGCACACTGCTGCTCGCGTTCTCCATATCCCCGGCGTCCAACGCTATAACCGTAAAGTTAGCACTCCCCAGGCATAACACGGGCCCGGATCCGGTTATGATGTAGTCGGGCCACTTGGACGCCGAGCAGTTGAAGAAAGTGTAGTTTTCGGAGTAGTTCCGTCTGAAAATGGAGCCCGTGAGGTTGAAGTTGTGGAGGATCCGTCTGGGGAGGCACGAGTCCGGGTCGTTGATGTAAATCCACTGGTTGTAGTAGTCTATCTCCTTGACGACGAAGTCGCCGGAGTAGGGGAGGGTGAGGATCGTCTGGCTGATGTTGTTGCAGGTGAGGTCGTAGCCCGGGAAGCCGCAGCGGTCGGGCTGGAAGCCTTTGATCCGGAAGGGGAACTGGATCAGCGGTCCGGTCTCGTCGCAGGAGGATGGAGGGCAGATTAATACGGACGAAGCTGTGTAGGTGAAGAAGAGGAAGGAGATGGAGATTGAGAGGAAGGAGGGGAGTACAATGGTCTCCATTTGGGTTTTGTAATTTTGGAGTTGAATAAATGGGTCTGGATTTTGGTTTTTAAAGTTTGAGGAATCAAAGTTTCCTCTCATTCTCCGTGTTTAGATAGTTTCCATTCCAAAAGAGAAAATCTTCTTTACAGAATCGTGATCGTCCAAAAGTATTTTGACATTTTTGGACTGTTAGGATGTTGATGAAAATTTTCCGGTGAAGAGTTTATTATGATCAGTCATAATTGAAAACGAATCCTAACTATTGATTGCGCAAATAAACAACTGAGATTGTGCTGCTTCGTGAACAACCTATTCACGAAGCCTCCGTGAAAAAGACACTCTTCCCAAAAACTCTAAAAGTATTAGAGTAAGGGGCTGTTCCAGTTTCTAAGAAAAGTACTTTTTTAAAAAAGAAGGCAATTTCAAGCTCAAAAATTATGTGTTTACTCAAATAATTTTCCTACCAATATGGATCTTGTTTGATAGATCTCATCAAGATCTTTTAAACAGTGCAAAAAAAATTGAAAAAATATTTTTCATTTTCATTATATTTGAGTTTGAAATTACCTTCTTTTTCCAAAAAGTTCTTTTTGGAGAAAGTGGAACACCACCTAATTTTTTTTTTAAATTAGGCCCAAGGCCCACCTTGGATTTTACTTTTGATCAAACCCGCCAAGATATTTCACTTTATAGGTTTCGACGTGTTAGTCGCCTATAAAAAGAGTTCACCCTATGTAAAATTGATATCTATCTAAGTAAATCGTACTTGTCGTTGGAGGAATGAACTTTGCTTTATATTTATTTTCGAACAAATATGATTCGACTAAACATGTATCACTATTCACACAAAAAGAAGCCATCGATCGCTGCTATTAATTCGATCGACCTGATTTTTAGCATGTACACACATACACATCGATCGAGATCTAGTAACTGCTCGAATCTTCAAATCCGAATAAAATTGTAGCGGCGTCGAGAAAATTGTACGTGGTGGATCACTACGCGATTTGATCTCTATTGTGGTGGGGATTTTTGCTGAGGGTGATGGCAGAGTTGATTTCTACGCCAAGAAAATTTCTTTGTTAAGTGTGAAAAGTGCGTTGTAGTACGTGGGTTGGTGGAGGTTGTGGTACAATGATATTGATCGTTCTACGCCTGGCAAATTTTCATAGGACAAGTACTTTAAATACCGACATCGCGGATCCAAAAACACAAAAACAAGTACCGACATCAGCGTTTCGAGTCTTTTGACTTGGAAAAAGGTTGGAGAGTTCTGTCGTGGCAGGGTTTAACTGGTTTGCAAGGAGAGTATATTTGAGGAATTCAGATTGGTCACGAAGTAGCACAATTTCAGCCGTTTATTTTTGTTTTTGGGTAAACTATAGTTAATTCCCTTTAAGTAAGCTTCGCGTACACTTTGCCTTCTTTAACTTTTTTTTTTGGCACTCAATCCCTTTTAACTAACTGAAATTTAAACGGTCATAACTTCTTCGTCCAAAATCGAAAATATACAAATTATATATCGATTTTGAGGTCTTGAAGTCAGCTTTCTAATGACACCAAAATCACATCACGATTCAAAACACACAGAAAGTTATGATCAAAAGAGTAAGGGCTGGTAGACAGAAAGACCGTTTTGATCATAACTTTATGTGTATTTATTAGTTTTGGACGAAGAAGTTATGACCGTTTGAATTTCAGTTAGTTAAAGGGGGTTGACTGTCACAAAAAAAGTTAGAGGGGGCAAAGTGCATGTGAGGCTTAGTTAGAGGGGGTTAACTATAGTTTACCCTTTATTTTTTCGATTCGTCTTCGAATTAATAATTCACAGAAGTTGGGCGCAAAACTAATAAATACAAAAAAATTCAAATAAAGACAAAACCAACTTAATTTTTTTAAGTTTAGGCGAAGTCCCCTAATTTAAATTTCTTTTGCATTTGTCAATTTTGTGTTAAACTTTTGTGACTTATTGATTCGTTTCGACGAGAGGAATCGAAAAAGTATAAATGTTTTATCGGAACGCATAAATTTTTTGAAAAAGACAAAAAACAAGTCAAAAAGCCGTCAAAAAATTAATGGGTTCAGATAAAAAAATTATACTATTTTAGTATTTCTCATCGAGATGAATCAATAAGTCATAAAAATTGGATGCAAAACTACACATCTAAATTTTTTTGAATAAAAACAAAAAATGACCTCTATTTTTTAATCCAAACTATCTATGCTTCTAGGGCACCATTACGTGGTACCCTAAGATCTCTTTCCACCACACATTTAAGCGTGGGCCCATTAAATGTGTGGTAGCACCCACCGGCAATTTCTCATCATTAAGGCTCCAGGCTATTTGTTTGCAGCGTGGACTTTGTACGGCTGTTGCCTGTTTGTTAATGGCATTGGTAGATCGGCCCTTAGAGTCAACTCTCGTCTCTCTCTCTCTCCAAATGTTTTGGATCCCACATTTCCGGATTGCTAGTTGCGAGGATGGCGCACCATCTCTTGCGGCTGTGTCTGTGGGACTACTTTCTATGGAGTATCTTCCTGCCCTAGGAGCAATGTTTCTCCTCTCATGCAAATGCCTGGGTCTCATTTTCAAATTGGCGAGCCTCGCATACTTTTGTGAGAGAGAAGAGTGTTGCATCAGGAGTAGGTTCAATTTGATTTAGTTCGGACTCGTCAAATTTGAGTAGTGTTTTAAATTAAAAAAAAATAGTCGAATTCGTAGGCCTCCTTGACAAGATTTATGAGGAAATTAGGTGGATCAATTGCAAAAACAAGGGCAAATCATGTTTCTTCATAAACTGTTGAAGTTTCAAACCAAATTTGGTTACCTATTCATAATCGGCCAAGTTATAGTAATGGAAAGTGATATTGGCACTCCAAAAATTAATGCAGGCACTTCAAAATTAATGTAATTCCAATGTCACTTTCCTTTGGTTTTTTTAGAGTACCAATATCATTTTCCGTTAGTAATTTATAGAGGAAATGATGTCCAGTTAAATTGAGTCAAGTGTCGCTTATTTTTCGTAATGAGTCCTGAACAAGCCTATATACAAAGAATTCCAAACCAAACAAAAGTAGACTGCATCAAACTGGATCAGAGCCAGCCCTTGTCTATCCATGCTGGTTGCTTTTCTTTCTTTTTTCATGGAGGATAGAAAAGAGGTTAAAGTTTAAGGAGGGATTCTTGCTTATGGTAAGAAAAATATGAAATGTATTTAATTTGGACCTTCTAGTAAAGAATAAAATTTTTGTTGATTTGAGTTAGTCCCAATTTATTGGTTACGCTGCTTACTTTCTTACAAGAATAAATGTACGTAGAATGTATGCGTGCTATATATTTAGAGAATTGGGGATGGTGGTGTGCGCAGCACCGTAATATGCACTTTCGAGCCGTCGAATCGTGCATCTGACGGTTCGACGGCTCGAATTTCATCTTGGCAATGAATGGCTTTCGATCGTTGATTGTCAAGATGAGATCTAAACCGCCGGATGCACGATCCGATGGCTTGGAAGTGCGCATCATGGTGCAATGAATCGCTCAACACAACACCAACGCGAAATCCATATTTAGAGGTGTTCCATTTTCTGCTTGGACTTTGGATTGCAAGAAAACCTAGATTGAAATAAGTACTAGCTAGGAAGGCTCCTTTGGTCATAAACATGACCATGAGAATCTTTCTGGTCCTTCATAGACCTTCTAGGTTTTTGATTCTCTCTTTGAAACTTCCGAAATATTTTTTTTTAAACGAGGGTTTTCGTACAAAAGGTTTTTCTAACAGAGTGAACTTTTTTCCTAAAAAAAGAAAAGAAAAAAAGAGTGGACTTTCATGGTCTTATATTTGGGAATCACTTCTTAAAAAAAAATATTTGGGAATAGCGAGCTTTGTCTTTGTGCATGAGAGTTTACTCTCTCACTATTGTAGATTTCTAGAACATTTTTTTTACGGAATCCGTCTCTTGTATTTTTTTTTTTCCTTAACAAATATGGAGGTGTTATGCTGAATTGTGTAAAAGATTTCCAGATAAATCTTTCTAATACATCATCTTTGTTTGCAGTTAGGTAATTTTTCCTTAAATTTGTCAAAATAAAGAAAGACAATATATTAGTCATCTTATTTTGTTCGAAAAAGAGAATCACATGCTCCACCGTGGGCCCCCCATCAATTCCTTTGTCAAAAGGATTCGTTCGAGTGGAACAAATCAATTAATCTTCGCCCTTGCTTTCTTTCTTGGTCCCCCTTCCCCTCGAGGCGGGAGTATGAAGTCGAATTTGAGAAGGTTTCAAAGCGATGGAAAGAACCATAATTCCAACGCTAGTGATTGTCAATGGGAGAGGTGCGCGTTCAATCCATTTATTACTCTACTGTGGAAGGCTGGTAGCCATCCAAAATTCAATGGTGTGATTTGAAATTTTGGCACAATTGTTTGTGGGCAGAAGACAAGAAGACGAATTCAAAATTCCAAACGGTGACCAATACACTAAAATAAAACAAAATGTATCACTTTCTTAAATACTCATTCATGCTAACGGGTGATCCTTATCTAGTAAAAAAACCGTGTTGAATTTTATTTTATTTTTGGTTTTTATGATACCTTTGTTGAAACTTAAATTCACAAATTTTATATGGTGGTTGACTCTGTTTGGATTTCAAGAAAAATGAAAGACAAGAAAAATTGATAGTGCTCCATTAATTTTCTCCCTCCAGCGTGGGACAGATTTGAAAAGGAAGAATATTTCTTCATTTTTTTTTTAATTTTAATTTTTTTGTTTGTAGCATTCTTTTGTGTTTTTTCTTTCTTTAAATCAATTTACGAAGAAGGAAAATCTTTTTAACAGCGGAGCCGTGAATAGTTGTTTACGGAGCGGATGTTTGTACCATTATTTTGTTTTCTTTCTTTAAACCAATTTAGGAAGAAAAAATCTTTTTAACGGCGGAGCCATGAATAGCTGTTTACGGAGCCAATCGCGACCGTCCAAAAGTGTTTTGAACGGTTGCGATTGGTTGCTGCTGTAAAGAACTAGTTCACGGATCACTTTTGGACGGTTACAATTGGTTGCTATTGTAAAAAATTTGTTCACGGTTGAACCGTGAATAAGTTTCTCTCTAAGAAGAATGATTATCATTCTCACTTTGCTTTTGTTTAGTTTGATCTATGCACGCGCAATGACGAAGGCATACACATACCAAACACGGCCTAGATCGACAGCTTCGAGCCAACTACTCCGTACAATTTAGAATTGGGAAAAAAAAAATTGTTTTCCGAAGTTTCTTATATTATGAGTCCTGCTATAGGGTTCGACCAGTCTCCTACCGAAATTGTATCGACACTCGTGTCGGACTATCTCCGGCCACCGGACGGACAATCCAAGCTGTTCAAAAATTCTATAAAAAAACACAAGAAAGCCCTCTTGAGAATCAATGGTATTCGATGTGTGTAGGGTGCTTGATCCAAACATCGTATTTTTCGTGTATATAAATTTTTGGCCGGCTTAAATCGGCCGTTCGTTGGCTGGAGACGGCCCTATTCGGCCATCGGTACGATTTTGGTAGGAAACCAGTCGGTCCCTATAGCTTTATGGTTATACTATATTGTCAAGTGAGCTGCCAGTTCTGTGGGTAGAAAGTGGAATATTGAGGCAGCTGATTGTTAAAATGTCAATCAATAGAAAATTCAGAGATACCAAATAAATAAATAAAACACAGGAATACATAGAAAGAAAATAAAGAAATTCAGTCAATTTACTTTTTAACCTTTCTTTGAAAAAATAGCAACGTTTACCAAACCAAATAGACCATTAAAGCTTTAAAATACTAGCAGTGACGAAGATTTGAACGAAGAATGAACGCATCTTTCGCAACTGTGCAAATGACATCCAGCTCCCATCCACCTGGGAGTAAAATAGTCAAGCAGCAGTTTCACCAGGTCATCTGCATTTTTGCCTTTGTACTTTTGATCCCCGTGCGATTTGAGTGACGCGATCGCACAAAAAGCTCCTGCCCGTTAGAGCAATAGAGCCTAGATAATCTAGGGTTAAAATTGCACGAGACGAAAAATATAGAGACATGTCTGCCAGGGGTGATTTGAACTCCCAACAAGCAACTCATTGGTCGATAAATGAACCGAACGTGAACCAAAATCAAAGAAGTGTCTAATTTGTTGGTCGGGGTAATCTCTTTTCCTAAGAAATCAGTTGTAACTAGTTTTTATTTTTTATCAACTTGGATGCCTAGGCGATAACTATCAACTTTATTGTTAAAAACATGTGTGAAAGATTGAGATCCACATCGGATAAAAAAAAAATTTGTACCTAAATATACAATTGGATTGCTCACCATTTACAAGGCTTAGCCTTTTAAGTGGTTATGGGTCATTCAGTGTATCTTGGATCTATGTGGTGTGGTATAGACTACGTGAATACTTTCCAACGGATTGGACTTACGCGTACACGGGAAGACATCAGGCAAATCAGACTCTCAACATTTATTGTTTTAGATATTTTAGGGTGTTCAGGTCATTTTACGCGTACTTTGGCTAAATTTCGAAAGGGCCAATTTTACCGTCCACTTAGATGAGGCCATTTAAAAGTCGGCTGAAAGCTTCGTATTGACCGACTTCATATGAATTAATTGGGCCGACTACAAAGGTTTCTGTACTAGGTCCGTAAGTGGGCCGGTTGTCCTATAGTTAATTTTCTAATTCGGTTCCTGGATTTGCACGACTAAAAAAGTCTTCGGCCAAATTTGTTGAATTATGGCCCATAGCTCAATTCACCTCAATTGCGTGTCCATCAGCATATCTGAGTTATGTAATTCAACCTTCGCTATGCAAAACTAAAATATATAAGATAATTATTGTCATTTTTTGAAAATCGCGTGTCCGGACTAACTTATGTACATCTCGATTAACTCCAAACCGTGAAGTTAGGTACCGAGTAAACCTCCAATAGATAAAGAAAACTCTTAATTTGTTCTAACAGGAAGATCGTGTGTAATAAAATATTTGTATTACCATGTGTTCGGGGTTTGATCTACCAATTAAGGTTATTTGTATGTGTGCGTAGGTCCAATTCGTTGAAGAGTATCCACATGATACACATTATATCACTTGGGTACAGTATACATTGAATGATCCAAATTAATTTAAAAGCTTAAACCTCGTAGTGGCGAACTAGTCAATTGTATAATATGGTCTAATAACTTTTTTATTTATCCAACATGAGACTCAAATCCTTCACACATGTTCCAACAATCTCTCCATCACTATGTTCGAAACCCCCTATGATACTCCATCGAGCTATCATACTCCACGAGGGCCACCTTGTTGTTGACCACCTATTGCATGCACCATGAATCCTACTCCATCAAGTGGCGCTATGGATTTTCCTGCTCCTCTGAGCGTCTCCGTGCTAGCCCATGACCACTGATGTGTTTGGGAGAGTTCACCCAAAAATCGTAAGTCATTTGCCCTGATACCAATTATTCGAGATTTGATCCACAACGGCTCTTTGTACATGTGCTTATATCCAATCTGTTATGGAGTGTGCACACCACATCATTTTGGGCCAATCGAAATCCGCTTAAGCCTCATGGTGAGCTTTCCAATCCAATCATTTATTTGATGATTTGAAAGATTATTTCCCGGGCCTTCAAAAAATAGGTTTCTTCCAAAACTTTTTTATAATTCAAAAGTTCTCAATTTTTTGCAAAACAGATTATGAGAATGTGACCGAAATTGGCATCATTTAAAAAGTAAGACGTAAAAGAACGAGGCCGCCAAAAAATATAGGACTTAAAAAAAGCCATGGCGGTGGGGAAACGGCGTCGTTGCTAAGCAGGTGTGAAACCCCTACAATGATGCTTTTTGACTAGTCAAGTCACTTTTTCGGAAAAAAATTTAGTGCCAAGCGGATATCACGTGATGTCCGTTCTCACATTAGAGTTGTCCATTACGTGATTGGACGGCTCAGATTTGGAGAGAGAAAATGAGAGAGGAAGTTTTGGAATGAGAGGAGATAAAGTGTTTTAATCCGAACCATTCAAAAATATATCGGACGGCTCGAGTGCGCTGAGCGGATGGCACGTCGGCGATATCCGCTCGGCACTTAAAAATTCCCTCCACGTTTCCATCTTTCCGCAAGTGGTAGTTTAGTTAACGGGTTGACCATTTCCATTCGATACACTACGCAGTATCTTCTTCTCAGTCCTCTCTCTCTCTCTCTCTCTATCCATAACCATCGAAGATGAGCTCTCAGGCACGCAGATCTGCTTATCGAGCTGCGAGGACTCTCCTCTCCGCTCCAAAGCAGAATTCTCACGTTGTCGCTGGTAAATTTTCGACTCTCTCTCACATTACAATTCCTTTCTTTTGGACTTGGTTTTGATTTGATCCTTTTGTAAATGTTGTTGCCTTTAATGTTATGTTTAATTCTCGTGGTTTATATGCTGATTCACTAATTGTTAGATCTTGGCGATAAGATGTCCATATCATAGTTGTTTGGAGAATCTTTCTGATGCTTACTGCTTACAGTTGAGTTCGTGTGTTATCATCCATCAATAAGTTACGGGGGAGTGATTTTGGAACGATAGTCCCAACTCCCTAAACTGTTGATGATAGTACTGTTGTTGGTCTAGTTACTAGTGCCACCTCTAGCTTTTGTACAGTGCATTCATCTGGAATTTTTCGCTTCTCATGTACTCAGTTTTTCATTCACAATAATTCTCAGTTCAAGAACTATAAAGTCAATCTGTTGATTCTGTTCCACTGAATGTTTTTTTTTTTTTTTGGGGGTAAATATGTTCCACTGAATGTTGTTCTATAAGTTCATTTAATGGATGTAGATGAAATTGAGATTTGCTTGGATAACACGATAAATGTTTAATTTTGCATACTAATGGAATTGTCTACAACTATAGAAGGTCGAGCTGTAGCTTCAGCTGCGGCAGTTGTATTCAGAGGAAAGGTGCCATTTCTAGCTTCATATGGGAGGACGCATTCTGGAAATGGGTCCGGAGGATGGATTTCTGGGGCCCTTGCCCTTCCTGCAGCAGGTTTGTGCAAAAACTTCTTATACTTCTGTATCTCCGTGCAACTGTTTATACTTGAAAACATGCTTCTAGGTAGCCAAGAAAGAAGTGAAACTTTATTGTTTTTCACCAAAATCTGTACCGGACTACACTTGAACATGTTTGTGAATTGTGCACAATCTCATATCTTTGATATTGAGTCATGTGTGGTCCAGTCCTTAATGTCCTCCTATTATGAGATTCTAACTATGTTTTGGAGCTTGAAATAAATATGTGCGCTTGACCGTTGCCTATTGGAGATCCAGCTTCATTTGTTGAAATTGAATAGGCAATAGTTCGAGGCTTCTAGCATACGAAGCACTGTTTCTAAACTTTCTATAGATTAACATGGTTTCAAAGGTTTTAGCCTTTTAGTGTCTTCCTCTGTTTTATAATTTGCTACGTTATGTTTATGACTTTCCATTGTTGCGATAACCAGTTGTATGTACCTCTCTTAAGTTGACCAAATTTCTGTCTGGGAAGGTAAAAATGGTGCTTTTTGTAAGTTGGATTAGAAGGAAGAGGAGCCATGTCCCTTGTTGGAGATTTAGCATTGTGGCATCCGGGACTTCTTCTACATTCATTACCCAATGCTTAAGCATGGTAACGGGTTGAAACAATATGATGGGGGTCTTTCTAGTTTTGAACTGAACTCTTTCACTTGTTTCTCCCGAAATCCCCAGTTAGAAGACTTACTGTTTGGCAGCAAGCTTCCTGTGCTGATCCTTCAACAGTTTATATTTGGTAGTTTGATCAAAGTTGATGACCTTTGATTTCATTTCCTATTTTGTTACAAAGAAGAAACTTCAATAGTTGTTGATCAATCATCAATGCTATGATGTTCACACGTGATTTGTACCTCAAACAGTGGCGGACACGGGATTTGTGTCTAGCAGGAGCCAGAATCACGTGTATTTTCATATTCATAATTTTTTTACAAGTATATATTGCTACATGCAAGGTCCAAAGAAGAGACAACATATTGTGTGTATGTGCGTAGCCACCGTTTAATTTTATACACGCAGCCTTAAAAATGTTTGATAACTTGAAACTTCAGGGATTTTTACTCTACACATCAAAATTTCAAGAAATTGTTTTCATTCAAGGGACTTGCAAGGGCCAATCCCATAGAATTTTTCGTAATTAAATTAAATTAGTAGAATACACTAGAATATTTGAAGCTGTGTAGAGGCCTGGGTGCCCCCTTAGGACTGCCCCTGGCCTCACATACTTTTTGTTTTGAATACCCATTTTTAATACTGACCAAATTCCTTTTGAAATTACCTATGCATGCTTTAGACTTAAGAAGAAGAGCAATTTCTTCTGTACTTCTTTAGAAGGTTTGGATATCTACATGCAGTTAGGAGATTAACTGTATGATAGCCAGGCAAACTGGATTTCTGTTGGATTATCTGCGAGTCCTCATTTGGTCTTGTCTTTTTTGTTTTTTACAACGCAGCATACATGCTTCAGGAGCAGGAGGCACATGCTGCGGAGGTATGCTATCTAGCACTTGATTATATACTCTTTCTGATTTTTCAAGAAAGGTTTCATTAACTTATTTTCATCTGTTGATTATATTTTCCACGCTCTTTTCTTTCCCATTCAGATGGAGCGCACTTTCATTGCTATCAAGCCTGATGGAGTGCAGAGAGGGCTGGTAAGTACCCATGACATTTCAATACATTAGGCCATTTGCACGGGAATTTTAATTCAGTGTGTTATTGAATTTTTGCTCCGTTTGTATATTTAGGTGCTTTCGATGTGATTTTTTTTGTTGTTATTGTGTTTGCTACTTTGCTCAATGGTTATCTCTACCTATCCTTCCTGGACAACTATAACTGGGCACAGTCCAAGAGAGATATGTGTATTACCTTTGAACCCCATGTTAGGAATTGGCGGATTCCAACACTGTAACACCAAATCTAAGGATATAAATGCATAAAATTGAGAAAGTAATATGAACATCAAATTTACGTGGTTCACCATACGGGAGCTAAGTGCACTGGTGCTCCAACATCATTGTTATGATTAAAGATAATGAAGAAGACATTGGTGTTGCCCCGTCACTACAGAATGGTTGTGTGTATATACATAGTTTGGGTTCAAGCGAATCACGTTTCTGGAAAACACCAAAGTACATTTAAGAAGGTTCGCCTCGGGGTTACACTATGGAACACTCACCTTACGTGAGACACATGGCATGGTGTACAGCAGAGCATCTAATCATTAGCTGGAAAAGAATTTGCCAGTAGAAAATAAAAATTTCTTTTCTCTGGTTCCTATCCGTCAATTAAAATTTGCAGAAAATAAAAGACTTTGAGTTGTTAAATTCAACCTTGAACCCAATTGGGGATTTAAAAATCTTTTCTTTATTGCTATCTGATGAAGTTTTTAAATTCGACCTTGAATCTTTTCCTTTCTGCTTTGTATTTCAGATTGCCGAAATCATATCGCGTTTTGAGCGGAAAGGTTTTAAGCTTGTAGCCATCAAAATAGTAGTTCCTTCGAAAGACTTTGCCCAAAAGCATTATCATGATCTCAGTGAAAGACCTTTCTTCAATGGCCTATGCGACTTCCTTAGCTCTGGCCCAGTTATTGCTATGGTTGGTATAACTTTGATTCCAATTTCCTCGTACTTTTTGAATTCTAGTGAACTCAATATTTTCACTTATACAGGTCTGGGAAGGTGAAGGAGTGATAAAATATGGGAGGAAGCTCATTGGAGCCACGGACCCACAGAAATCAGAACCTGGAACCATCAGAGGGGATCTAGCTGTTGTTGTTGGAAGGTATTGTTTTGAACCAGTGCAGCCATTTGTTTTCTTTATTCTTACTCTTTCCAAGTGGTCTTTCATTTCCAGAGGTGCTAGATTTGTGAAGGAAACAATATAAACTCTGCCCCACCTCAGTTTTTGTTCTCTTTCCCTTTTCCCTCGGTCCTTTTCCTTTCGTAAATCTCACGCCAAATGGCCTTTAAATATATGAGGGTGCCAATCTGGTTTTTGGATTCATAATGTTTGTAAGTTTGTTCTAAATAGCAGTATAGCACAACATGGACCGGAGATCTTATACTGCAATCTGAATGCTGTTTTGTTTCTGCAGAAACATCATCCACGGAAGTGATGGCCCTGAGACAGCCAAGGATGAAATCAAGCTGTGGTTTAAACCCGAAGAGTTGGTTAGTTACATGAGCAATGCAGAGAAGTGGATCTATGGAGACAACTGAGTTTTTGGTTCTTTTTCTTCACGGCGTAGGATACTATTGTCAGAATAAAGCGATTTTACTTCGGGCAAAGCAGACTCTCGGACTCCCACTGAAATAAATTGCCACAATGAGCCATTGTATCTCTTTGTTTACGGTTCCAATTTTCCTGCTGTATTTCTACCAAGTTTTGGGGAAAGAGTCTTTTTCTTGTTACAATGGATCTTTAGTACCATTCCGATCAAGCTTCCACAGCGACTGAATGTTGCGAGAGGAAGTGTTTTACATGAATAACTACGCTTGAATTTGTTTTCAATGTTCGTTAAAGTGGTCTAAATGCAATGTTTTGAGTCTTTTGATCCAGTTTTTTACGGTTGTGATTTAGTTTGAAGTTTGGCATTCGTAAGGACGCAGCAGCCCACCTGGAATATGGTTTGCTTAGCAGATTAAAAGGCTTGAGAAATAAGAAAATAGTGAAAGTTTGAAAAGAAGACAAATATTTATGGGAGACGGCAAAAACCCCCTAGTAATGATAATTTCCGAGTTTAAGGACGTACTATTAGACAAGTATTACACTCATAAGAGCACCCAAAAATACAGATATTTGCTACTAATATTTTATGCCAGGTGTTTCCCTTTTTCAAAAAAGAACTTTTTGAAAAAAGAAGGTAATTTCAAATTCAAATATAACGAAAATGAAAAATGATTTTTCAATTTTTTTTGCACCGTTTAAAAGATCTCAATGAGATCTATCAAACAAAATTCATATTGATAGAAAAATTATTTACGTAAATGCATGATTTTTAGCTTGAAATTGTCTTCTTTTTCCAAAAAGTTCTTTTTTGAAAAAGGGGAACACCCCCTAAAGCACTTCCCAAAACACTCATTGGTGATTCTCTAAACGTGCAAAGTATTGTTTTCTATTTTTATATATATATTTTTACTAGTAGTATTCGTAAAAATAAATTTAGATGGTAGAAGAATTACGTTACCCCCACCGCAAATCAGCTCACAACACGTGAATCAACCTCTTCTCCATAAGAATTGAATCTAGAGTCTCGCAATTCATAATTGAATCTCTTTATATTTTTCGAACTTTTTGTATGTCAAAAGTTTAATGGGGTATGTTGTCTAAAACATCATCTCTACTTAACTTGACTAATGTACTCTCTTCGCCCAGTTTCAAAGTTAGGTTTTAAATACTTAGAATTTAAAAAATAATGAGAACAACGTCACAAACTCAACTTATTCCGAAACCGTTCGATGCATACGGATCTACACGCATCGTACGATTCCTAATACAATTGTGTTTTTTTTTGAAGGTGTGTGCGCACTGCGCGTAAACTTTCTCAAATAATAAATTATCTAGTTCAGAGTTACTCACTGCATAATGCAAATCAGAAAGGACAAAAAATAAACAGACAAGGCTTCCTTGATAAAGATCACTAGTAGTAATAGTATTTCATTGGAAATGTGCAGTAATAAGTACTCGCCAAATAAAAAATTTAGAAAAGAACCAGCAAAACGGGGGGTGTAGCTCATATGGTAGAGCGCTCGCTTCGCATGCGAGAGGCACGGGGTTCGATTCCCCGCACCTCCACCGCCTTGTCATTCTTTTTTAGTAGTAGCACAGAAGATAGCCTTTTGCAGTTTTGCTCGTTCGTTCCCCTTTTCCTTGGCAGGAGTATAAAAGCCTTCCAGATTTGGTCCATTAAAATCTCAGATCACTCCCCACTTTACTGCCCTCCCTTTTCTGACTCACTCTCACGCATTTACTACTCCTTTTTCACAAGTACGATTCCAAGTCCCAATTCTTCAATTCCCATTCCTGATTTGATTCCTCTTTCCTCCCTAGATCCAAGCGCGCGTTCTATCTCTCTCTCTCTCTCTCTCTCTCTCTCTCTCTCTCTTTCTCTGCGGGCGTGTGTGTATGTACATACATTCACGCGAATAGGTAGATGGGGGAGAAGATACTGGTGACGGGGGGCGCCGGTTACATAGGAAGCCACACGGTGCTTCAGCTCCTCTTGGGCGGTTACAACGTGGTGGTGATCGACAATCTCGACAACTCCTCCGCCGTCGCAATCGACCGCGTTCAGGAACTCGCCGCTGAATACGGCCCCAACCTTACCTTCCATAAGGTTCGTCTCTCATCCTATTTGTATCTCAATTGTTAGCATCTGTATACTAATGTACCTGAGGTGTTTGTCACTATGTCTGTGTTACTTTTTTGCCTTTAAAAGTCCAGGTTTTTGCGCCCAAAGTTTCTGTCCTCCTTTTTTCGTTATTGATGATTAGGTGTTTGGCGAATTATTTACTTTTAGCAGTTAAAAGTGTCCGTCTTGATTTGCACAGTTTTAGTGCTTGATCTCAGATTGTTTTTATCAATGTAACACGTTGGAGTTGTTGTTTTTTTTTCTTTAAAAAATACGCTGTTAGTTTGTAGATTAGGGGAATTTCTCTTTACATTGCCTTAATTGATTGCTTGGCCATGTTATGCTCAGCGAACTTCTGTTTGCACGAGAGTATGAGGGGTATGTGTACCTACCAACAAGGAAATATGGTCTTTGTGGTTTTTGTTTAGTTTTTCGAACTGAAGAAATGTGGTTTAGGGTATAGGGTTTTGAAGACCACATTTCACAAACTGTTTAGGAAACCGATTACAATCTATGTTCAAAATTGTATTAAGAGAGGCAACGGTACCAAATCATGGATTGTGTTTGCTGTAAGCACATTCAACATCACTAGTTTAGATGCAAGTTGCGAAACCCTTTTATAGATGTTCTGATTCACGGCAACCTGAAAGGGAAGGCCATAAATTTTATGAGCTTTTGCTCTCTTAAGCTATGAAAAACTATACCCTGGGTGGCGAATATCTGTGTGACAAAGACATGAGAGGAAAGTGGAAATGGTTAATAATCTATGTTAGAGGGATCGGATAAAGCTGTTTTCAATTTAGCTATTAAATTACCCCATTGCAGACAACTATTGCAATTTGCAACAAAGACATGCGTGCAGTTTGAGTTACTGACCTTCTGCAGCTGATAATCCGATATTAAGCACCTGAAATATTCTTGGTTGTTGTAATTCTATTGCTCATAGCCTTCGTTTTTGTAATTGGTGGCCCTGATGTCTATTATGTTGCTATCACCTGCAGATGGACCTTAGAGATAAGCCTGCACTAGAGAAGTTTTTTGCTTCCACAATGTAAGTTCACCATATTTCATACAATCTTATATTTAGCACTTTGTCACTCTCAAGCTGTGCAAGGAAAGAAACCAAAGATGTCTAGTCTTCTAACAGGTGCAGACTAACATCACACTTGGGTTGCCTTAACCTTTATTGTTCTTAAGCATCATAGGTCTGGCATATATATGAGTATTTGCAGAATTTTCTTCATCAGTCACATTGGAACCTGTATCAAGAAGCTTGTTGTTTTTGCGTGCTTTACAACCTGTATGAAATGCCTTGCTTATGCTGTGTGGTACATCGTTTGGATTGTGAGATGTGTGATATTTTATCGTGGACATGTGTAATATAGTGGGCGGGTATCATGAGATCTGTTCCAGCCATTGGAATCAAACGAAGGTCGAAGGACCATTCGATTCATTAAGTGGCATAGTTATACCCTGTGAACCATTCGCCACTGTCAATATGTTTGTCATGACAGGAAACAACTGTCTTCTACGGACACAATGTTTGTTCACATTAAGAGGTTTTAGGAAAATACTAATCACAGTCCCAAGGGCAGTGGATAGGCTCTATGTGTGGGTAAAAAGTGTATAGAAACTTGTGAATAACGTGTAGAAATTTGTGAAAGTGCATGAAAAGTGAAAACACATGAAGTTTTCAACAGGATTCTAATTATTTTGGCTTTTTACTAACCCACGGTTTTGGTAAATGAAGGTTATTCCCATTGCCCAACTAAATGAACATTTTGCCTTTTTCCTTCCTCTTAATCCTGTTTCCACTGCAGGTTTGATGCTGTCATCCATTTTGCTGGATTAAAAGCTGTTGGTGAAAGTGTGCAGAAACCCTTGATGTATTACAACAATAACCTTATCGGTACGATCACTCTATTGGAAGTCATGGCTGCCCATGGATGCAAAAAGGTATTTGACTTATTATTTTCTCAGTGGAGTTCACAGTGCTTTGCTTCTAGTCCCATAGTAAAGCTCAAATTGGACTAAATTTTAGGAACATCATGCCAGAAAGTCAGCTCCAGTTTATGGCTTATTTTTTGATAACTCAGGTGTCCGGGCCACTCCGGTTTATGGCTTATGGACTTGACCATTTTGTTTTGCTTTACATTCTAAAGTTACTAATTCCGATTCCTGGAACCTTCATTATCAGGTTGCTTAGGATTTCATCTAAGTTCTAGGGCAGGAATCTTGTAGCTTTCTAGGCATTATCTGATAAATCTGTTGAAACTATATGCTTTAGGTGTTATTTCCGATTAATGAATTTACACAACCGTTTTCAGTCTTGTCATTTCTTCTTTTTTTAGTGTTATGTTTTGATCTTCTTGGCTGGTTCAACTTTCTTTCGGAAAAAATCCAGCTCGTGTTTTCATCATCAGCTACTGTTTATGGTTGGCCGGAGATGGTACCGTGTACGGAGGAGTTTCCCCTATCTGCTGCAAACCCATATGGACGAACCAAGGTACATTTTGGCAATGATATTGTGACAACATTTTTGGTGCTTAAGGCTGGTTGATGGATGAACACATTATAAAATAGCAAACTTCAAGTGCAGTTATTGATTTTGGCACAACATTTATTGATAATAATACTCCATTATTTGTCTTTTAGTGTTCAAAATGCACATAGCATGAGCACTAGAAGACAAGCATTGGTGTGTGGTTAAGAAAATATGGAGTGCCAAAATCATTTCCTATATTTAGTACAAGCTTTAGCATAATTTTTCTTTCTGTTGCTTCACTTGGTGGGTCACAAGCGAATTAACTTGAATTTCTGGTCTCTCTCTCTCTCAACACTAAGCATTTTCCTTCTTTTATAGAATTTACACGAATTATACTAATGTGTTTGTTATTCAGCTAGCCATTGAGGAAATATGCCGAGATATTCACCGATCAGACTCAGAGTGGAAAATCATCCTGTTGCGTTACTTCAATCCGGTTGGTGCACATACTAGTGGCTATATTGGTGAAGATCCTCGTGGTATCCCAAACAATCTCATGCCTTTCGTACAACAAGTAGCTGTTGGTAGGCGACCTGCACTTACGGTATTTGGAACTGACTACTCTACAAAAGATGGTACTGGGGTATGCATCCTTGATTCTCATCTTTTATTTTGGGTTTTTCCAAAGTGAGCTTAGTGTTAGACAACTTAGACTTCCCCAATCTTAGTTGCTTTGATAGGTTGGCTACACTTAAAAAAACACGACGTGCTCTAGTTTTTGAGCTGCCCCCACAATTTGGACTTTGATAGTGCCAACTGCTTGCCCAAATACCTGATTGAAATTATCTGCAAAGACTGGTTTAGTTAGCTGCATCATGCTTGGTATGAAATGCATCTCAATTTCTCATATGGTTGGGCGTATGTGATTTCTGGTTCATCTGTCGAGCAATGAAACTTCATAGAATTGAATGAAGTGTTTTTGTGAACTTGAGTTCCTAGTATGTATCAATCCCCTGGCATCAATGGAAGTTTTTGGATCAAAGTAGTTTGTTATTGTATTCTCCTATCTGCAAAGACTGGTTTAGTTAGCTGCATCATGCTTGGTATGAAATGCATCTCAATTTCTCATATGGTTGGGCGTATGTGGTTTCTGGTTCATTTGTCGAGCAATGAAACGTCATAGAATTGCATGAAGTGTTTTTGTGAACTTGAGTTCCTAGTATGTATCAATCCCCTGGCATCAATGGAAGTTTTTGGATC
>BPLS01000677.1:784658-813719 GCA_019656275.1 Rhododendron kiyosumense
TAAGTAGTTTGTTATGGTATTCTCCTTTTCTTTCTGTTTTTCTACAGCTAATCATGATTGGATTGTGATGGTTCTTATTTTGTACAACGGTGTAGGTCCGTGACTACATTCATGTTGTGGATTTAGCTGATGGCCATATTGCTGCCTTGAACAAGTTATCGGATCCTTCCGTAGGTCAGTCATATTCTCTTTGCTTGTATTGGGAAATGTGTGTTTCAGTATATGAATTTCTTTTGTTGCCACTATTCTTCAGATTAAATGAAAGATGGAGTAGGTACATGCAACAGGAGTTGTGTTAGTTTAAGGTATGCTGCCACATGATTGTTAAAAGGTTAATTGCATAGGAAATTTATAACCATTTGGTGTAGTGGAAAGCTTAGAAAAAAACTTCTGACAAATCGTTAAACAATTCTGGGAGTTGTTTGGATGTTTAGAACACATGAGAGACATATCTTAAATGTTATTGGACTGTTATAGCAGCTTATGCGTTATATGGTTACCAAAAAAAAGCCTGTACGTTATACCGGATAAGGAGCACATAAATTCTCAAAAGAAAATCCTTGAAATTTATACTTCACCCAAATATTTGGGGTGTGTATCCTTTCATAAAAGTCTGTATCAATCTATCAATACATATATTTTTTGAACGGCATCAACCTATCAATATTGTGCGCAAGGAGTTTGTATTTTTTGATTGCATTATGTTCATCCATGTCTTCAGAATCTTCACACTTTTTTTTTTAACACGGAAGGGTAAGAGAGTAATTCCACTTACCACCTCCACTATGCAATTGCTGACTAGGGAGGGAGGGGTATGAGGACCCTCTCAAACACACACACACTTAACCCAAACTCCCGATGTGGGAGCCAGCCCAGATCACAGGCCCAAGAGCTTTACCCGCAAACTGGTGGGATTATAATGATCAGACTAACGGGCTTGAGGCCTGGATCTAGCTCCCGCACGGGGGTGGGCAAGAATCTTCACACTTCACAGACCAAATGTCCTCAATTGGCTTTTTGGCCTTCCCTCAATGCGGCACTTTTTTAAAGCAAGTTAGGGTAAAAGTTTATGTGAAAAGCATGACCTATAGCATTGCATATAGTACTATGTACAAAGAAATTCTTGAAGGAATGTTGGTATCTTACATTGCATGGGTGCCATTTCATAAACAGGATTTGTCTCACATAGGACTTGAGGTGACCAGGCAGCATAGGGATAGTGAGTGCAAGGCTTTGAGCTCTAGATTGGCAATTTATAAGAACTTGGTCATGTTAGTCTAAGGCTTTAGGTGAAAAATTTGCAAGTATTACATGAACTTAAAAACTGCCAGGATGGCAGGAAAATTATTGAATGATTGAGTGTATGAATTGTTTTATTTGTCCTGCAGGTTGTGAAGTGTACAACTTGGGTACTGGAAAAGGAACGTCGGTTTTGGAAATGGTATCAGCATTTGAGAAGGCATCTGGAAAGGTACTTGCCCCTGTATTTGAGAATTGAGATATACCCTTTCTGCAAAAATCATAGAAATGAACAAACTTCTCCTCGATGGAACATCTTGTTTTGTTCATGCAGGATTTATGTTCTAGTTCTTGTTCTGTTCATTTTCATTTTTTTTTTGGTAAATCGGAAATTTCTGTTCATTTTCTTTGATCCTTCTTCATATGTTCTTTTTCAAACAATGAAATGTCTCTTATGGTTCACAATTAAGCAAGTGCTGGGACAAAGAGATAAAGTTCCTCGTTACTATTTTACAAATTAAGCTATGAGGTACGTGTGGATGCCATTTTAAACTTAATAACTTCTTTTTAGAAGTGCCTATTGCCAATTCTGGTGCTGTCTAAACCCTTCTAATACATAATGCACTGGGACAATAGAACAATGATGCAAGCTGAGCACTAAAGTGTTGTCCCGCTCATGTACCGGAGTTCAAGCCCGGGGTTCCCCCCTCTCGTTTTTCCTTAGAAAACAAATGTAGTAACACATACATTGGAGTCCTCCTAGATGTCAACCTGAGTTGACAGTGCTACTGCCCCGATTAATTGGGAAAAGAGGTAAAGATAGTAACAGAAGTTTGCTCCTAACATATTAAGAGGGGTTTCTACCCCCAAAGAAGTGGCTTTATGATTTAATTGTCACTTTTCATATTTTGCCATGATTTTTGTCTCCTCTTTTTTTTTTTTCTTTCTTCAGGAAATTCCTCTAGTCTTCTCTGGGCGGCGGCCTGGTGATGCTGAAACTGTATATGCATCCACTGAGAAAGCAGAACATGAGTTGAACTGGAAGTAAGTGTGAAGCCCCTTGCCAATCACTCTGCAAATAAATATTCTGAGAACGCCTTTGAGAATATTTTTCAATTTCGTGCTTGATGATGTCTATCAGAAGAAGTAAACTTGCCTAAGTTAAACATACTTCTCAAAGGAATTTAATGCTTGAATAACAGCCCTTCAAGATCGTTCTTTTGTCTTCCTTTTGGCCTTCGTGCCTCTTTCATACCAAAGAAAAAGAAAAAAAAGGGGTTAAATTTGGTCTTTAGTTCCGAGTACTTGTTATATTATTGTGGCTTACTCTAGTGATAAGGAAAAGTACGGTTTCTGTTGAAACTTGAAACCTTGAACCTACAAATTTTGATGGTGAATTTCTTGGACAGTGATAATTTGGATATCTTCTGAGGTGATTGGGACTTAAGACTCGGTTTGGTTTGGCATGTCTTTGCAGGGCTAGATATGGAATCGAAGATATGTGTCGCGATCAGTGGAATTGGGCAAGCAAGAACCCTTACGGATTTGAAGCTCCAGACTCCACTTCTTGACTGGAAGCCAAGCTTGGGTCTGTAGACTTCTTACCAGAAGTAAAGTTTCAAGTTCACAAGTTTATTCATTTTGTTAGGATTCTAGTGAGGGTTAAAATGATTTTTACTTGTTCGAATGTACTAGCTGCTCCTGAAGCATAGTTTTGTATGCCCTCCGTCCGTCCCATAAAGGACGTTCATTTTGGCTATTCACACATTTCATAAAATTTTTCTGTGTTTGTTAATGTATAATATTTTTTTATATGTAATATGGATCTTGTTTGATAGATTCATTTAACTTTGTTCAACAATATTTTTAAAGTTACGAAAATATATTATGAATCACAAATACAGATAATATTTTTGGAGGGCATGGATAGTGAAAATGGACTCTTTTTTTTTGGGGGGGGGGGGGGGATGGGGGAAAAGTTGGGGGTGTTCCGGTTTCTTAGAAAAAGAAAGTAATTTCAAGTTCAAAAATCATATGTTTATATAAATAATTTTCCTATCAATATGGATCTTGTTTGATATTCAGCGTAAGTACTTCTAACTAGGGGCTAGGGATGCATATAATCCATAGTCTATTGTGAAAAGCCTTTTACTTTCTTTTTTGGTAGATTTTCGTTCTCCGCTTTTCAATTATGTTTCTTTTGTTGTTTTTGTCTATAACGGGCAAAGTTACAAAACATCAATTGGGTACTATTACCAAGGCATGGTACACAAGGATGTCCATGACATTTTGTAGTCTCAGATGAACTTCAAAATTGGGACTCCTTGCGTACTTCTACTAGCAAAATAATAAAACATAAATCATTCTGAGTAAGAGTTTTTTAAAAATTAAAGTAGATCAATTTCTCGAAGTAGTAATCATTACAAGAACTTACAAGTATCACTTAAATATCACTTTTCATAAATCATTCTAAGAGTTTTTTAAAAACTAAATTAGATCGAATTCTCAAAATCGGGGTTGTTTGGTCAAATAAGTCAAATGGTTTTTTTTTTGTTTTTATTCAAATTTTTTTTGCATTTGTAATTTTGTCGTTAATTTTTGGGAGATTATTGTATTGTCATGATGAGAGGAATCTAAAAAGTAAAAAATTATGAAAAAAATCAATTTTTTTAAATAAAGATAAAAAAATTGGTTTATTGACTAATTTCATAGTGTTTCAATGGGTTTTCTGCTATTTGATCACGTGAGAATCTTCGCTTTTCCTCAAATCATATCCAAAAGGGATGGAGAGGATCTAGTTGCTTTTTAATTTACCTTTTAAGGCAGCCCGCATTGGATCCTGCAAATAATTTGAAGTACTGGACTACTTATTAATTACTATTGCTTTCCACACTTTTGTGCTTCCCAGAGATAAAAACGGATCCATGTTTTGGACTGGAATAGACATTCTCACATTCGTGATCGTGACAATCTATTTGTTGTAATCAATGGTTCAGATGTATTTTTAAACTTTGATCAGTTGGAGGTTAAAGTTTAAAAATACATCCTAATTATCGAATCCACAAATGAACGGTTACGATCACGAATATTCCATCCGCTTCAAAACATGAACCGAAGAGGAGCCAGATCTCATAAAAATACATAATGCAAGTTCCTTATGAGTAATTGATAATGATTTTTGGGATCAAGTAGGACTAAAAAAATTGGTATTTCTCTGGGACTGAATCACGTGACTCAAAAATTCAGACAACGAGATTAGTTTGGGAACTGAATTTTCTCTTTCAATCTCACTCTTCTTTATTCTCTTGTTTTATTTCTTGCCCGCGAAAGCCCACAGCGATGGGAGATCAAATTCGACAGCCACCTTCCTGAACAAAAGCGGTATCACATATGTTTGCTTTTAAGATTCTATCGAAAGTGATATGTCCCAAATGTTTGAGCTTCAGTTATTGATGGTTCGTCATCCCTGGTTAGCCAAACAAAGTCAATAGAAGGAGAAATCATTGTAGTTTGACTGTGGATTTAGTTAGGCTCTGATTTTTAGCTTTGGGGATTGTCAAATTTTCAGGATTGTGTTTGTGTTTTAGAAGATTGAGATTTAGAATATTTTGATTGTTGCTTTATTTGGATTCACGTCATCATGTGCGGACTTAGGATTATTGTTACCGTGGTAGATAGGGAAAAGACTTCTTGTTGGTAAGTGGGGTTGGTGAGAATCGGTAGAGAAGGAATCTCGGGAGGCAAGGGGTGCAGTGGTAGGAGGAGTTGGTGCTTCAAGGTGGTGGTTTGGCGGCGGGGAAAGGGTGGGTTGGTGATGTTGGTGGTTGTGACGGTTTCATTTTTAGGGTGGAGACTAGTGGTGGTGGTGGTTGCCGAAAGATGAGGGAAGAGGGTGAGTATTGACGAAAAGAAGGGTTAGTTTGGTATTTATGAGTCATAAATAAATTTGGAGTCGGTATTGTCAAATTAAGATGGTGTGAATAGCATTTCGATCAAAATGCCTCATATATCAGTCAAGTAGATCAGGTAATAGGCTCTTCATTTGGCTAGGGTTCAAACCCCGTTCCTCCCCTAGGGATAGTGTAGATTTAGAATTTTCTTGGTTTAAAAAAAAAGAATTTCGATAATTGTTGTGTGGACGAAATGGACCTATAACCTTTTAATACCGGGCTAAATTGGAAAAAAAGAGCATAGTCCACCGGATTCTCTCTTTTATCTGTAATAGCTTAGAAATTAACAATTTTTGTGTTAAGAAAACAATAACACTACAGCCACTGAACTCAAGTTGGTGAACTCTCATCGAATGGTGGGTTCTAGCCTTTAAAAAAAGCTCGGCTCGATTTGTTTGATTGGATTATTTAAAAGTTGAAGGTCAAAGCATAGGAAGAAAAAAGAAGTGGATTATATTTTTTCTTCCTAAAAAAGAGGATATTTCTTTTCAGACAATCAACAAGAATTTCAAAGGCGGATCAAAAAAACAAGAATTTTAAAGCTCAGAAAATTGATGATAGAAAGTAAATGCTAATAATGGCTGTTGTCCATAAGACAGAAAAAAACAAAAAACAATACAGTTTATTTTGTGAAAAAACGACTTGAATAATGTTAGAAGTGCATTGAAAAAATATTTGTTTTTGTTTTGGTATGCTTCTTACTCTACTACTGATCACCTAATAGGCTGTTAAATAATAGTATAACTAAAAAATGAAAGAAAAAAAAATGTACTTCACTTGCCAAGTGGTAGAAATTAAACTGGTTTTATTCGTTTGAGACACTCAAAATTCTTAGCGCGAACAGTCTTTAATAAATTTTTCAGTCTCTCCCCATTTATTACTTTCGAAAATCTCTATCAAAACCCAAAATACACAAAGTTTTTATTTGGTTTTGTTCGGTTAGCTGTTTAGTTTTAGTTTAGTTTTTAATTATTACCCTATTTCTTTCTTCAATCATTATCTTATTTTTTCAATTATTACTTTCTCATCTCTCTCCAATTATTACCCCTATTTTCAATCATTACTTTATTTCTCTCTTTACTTACTGCCAAAACTAAACTAAACTCTCAACTAAACATAACCTATATGATCACGCAACAAAATTTCTATATGATTACGCAACAAAATTTTTATATGATTACGCAACAACTTTTCTGGTCTTGTCGTAACACTTTTCATGTTACCTAACACTTTTCATTTTAGGGTCCACCTTTGACAAATGACAACCTTTGCTCTCGGAAATATCGCAGTGGTTTCTCCAGCAGATAAACTCTAGAGATAGAGAGAGAGAGAGAGATGCAACCAGTGTTGGTTTTGGAGTGATGGAAATCCGGTGATATCGAGATCTTCTTCTCTGCCGATACGATAGGTTGGTTTTCGATACCTTCTTCCCTACAAAACGTCAATATAAAAGGAACAGTATCGTGATTCCACTTTTGAGGATGCTGAGATTCTTCGTATTTGTTTCTTTATGTTATTTTATTACCGGCTTGAATTTTGATTCTCTCTCCTACTGGTCCTAGCTTTCCACTTATTATACTTCTTTCAATATATTTCTCTCCGAATTTAAAGGAGAAATATCATTTGCTACGAAGTTTTTTAGGGGAATCCAAACCATTATGGATTCTTAATTAAGGTGTTGAGTATTTAACATCTAGTACCCAATTTCATTCTTTTTCTACTAGCGATGGCCATCTCGGCCGATTCGTCTGTACCCGATCTGTTATCCATCCCGAATGGATAGAATTTTTCGGATACGAGGGTGGATTCGAATTTATTTTTCCTATTATTTTTAAATAAAAAATCTGTCTCCCATCTGCCCTAATCTATCTCCGAATACTCTTTTTGATAAAAAATAAATCTGGTTTTTTTTTTTTTTTAAAATTTTCAAATTCGGATATCCGAATCTCCGATCGGATCTCCGTTCGGGGCGGGGATGGAGTACTAAAAATATATCCGATCGGGGAATAGGGTAGATTCGGAGGTCGGGTGGAATGTTCGGATTCAGACAATATCCGCCTCCGATCCATCCCGTTTGCCATCTTTATTTCCTACTCCAATATTTTTTTAAATTGGCTTTGGAATCTTAATAAAATTCTTTAATTATTTTATGAGTTGTTTGGTGCTTTAAATTCGGACTTGGGGAGGTTCTGTTCCGCCGGAGTAAGATCTGCTCCGGTCTCGTTCCGATGATCGAAAATAATACACTTCATAGAGCTCGTTAAATAGAACAAATATGTAAATACGGTCTTACTATTGTTAGCCCACTGGGCTGACGATAAGTACATTAGAAGATAAAGAAAACACATATTTTTATGTATTATTTACACCCTTAAATACACATTCACACACTTATTATTGGCAGCCTATTGGGCTGATTTTAGAATTTTCCATGTAAAAAATAAAAAATAAGCTCGATCGTGTATCATTAAATGCCTGATTCAAACACATATAACTTGTCAATAATGAGTTCAAGTGGATTTGATTCAGTGTTTTAAATCCATTCTTTTCACAATAAAAATGTTTCAATTAGGCACTTAATGATATCCAATCGAACTAATTTTTGGCATAGTTGTTTTACTTGACGAGCTCTACGAACTATATGAAGTGAACGTTTCTGATCATCGGATCGAGACGGGAGAGGGCCCTGCTTGGTTGGGACAGCACGATGCCCTTCTTAATTATTTTTTGACTTCATGTGTTTTGAAAAAATATTTGGATGCTAATTGGATAGACTTGGAACCGAACCAATCTTGCAATTTTGTTCTTGTCAGGTTGCACACATATATTATTTCTGAAATGAGGACTGTGGTTCCTGAGACTTAATTTATCTATTGAGACTTCTGGCACTACCATAATGTGAGTTGTTCACCAGCAATAAAGCATGCATCCCAACAATAAGACCCTGTTCGTTTAAGGGTTTTGGATTTTGGATTTTAATCATTATCTTATTTTCCTCCAATCATTACTCTCATTTTTCTCTCTATCTCTCTCCAATCATTATTTTTATTTTCAATCATTACTCTATTTCTTTTTACACTCATTACCTACTAAAGAGGAACCCTGAAGTCCCTCTCTTTAGCAAATGATTTTCAGGGTTCAAGAAGTAGAGTATGAACTCTGCTTTATTTTTGTTAAGGTAAGAGTTCAAAATTTTGCTGAAATGGGAATTACTAAATAGTTTCCATCCAATGGTATCAGCCGGCAACTCAGCATCATTCGCCTTCCTTGCTGTGCTTTTTCGTGTGTTTCTTTTTTGTAGTGCATTGGTGCATTACAAGGTGTAGTGTGGTATCTAGCAAGTCTGAGTTGTCCATTATTGAGATGACATTTAGACTATTGATAGCTGAGACGGACGGCTGAGAGGCCGCACTACACCTTGTATTGCACCCTGCATTACCGGATCCCCGTGTCCCTCAGTTGGTGCTGGTTTCATATATATTTTTTCAATATGTTGGTTCAGAAATGAAAAACCATGTCCAGGAATCAATCTGTTTATGTTAGTAGATAAGCCATAACTTTATCAAACTGCACACTGAAAAGTTCTCTTGTTCTGAATACTGACGACTGGTTTTTTGCTCCGCTATATACGCAGAAATGTTTCTGTTACTAGGAAGAGAGAATCGTGATTAAGATGCGATGATCTCAGACAGGGAAAGTTTTGATGTTTCAGGACCCTTGCACCTAACTTGTGTTGACTGGTAAGACCTTTTTCTCCCCCACATACTTATGGCATTGATTTCAAGGATAGGAGACGATTTAATATATGCTAAATGACTATGCAAATATTGAAGCCATTCAAGAGAACTCAAATGGACGTTCTACCCGATATCATGATCTCTGAGATGGCTTCTCTTGGGAAATCATTGACGTCTTGTTCTAATGTCAAACCGTAATACAAAAGGAACATATTTCTTTCTGCTATATCTCAAAAAGGAAATTTGAAAAAGCTAATTTCTATTTTATCGCCCGTTCCTGTTTATTTAAAAAAGAACTTTTAGAAAAGGAAGGTAATTTTAAACTCAAAAATCATGTATTTATGCAAATAATTTTCCTATCAATATGGATCTTGTTTGATATATCTCATTGAAATCTTTTAAACAGTGAAAAAAAAATTAAAAAATTATTTTGTATTTTCATTATATTTAAGCTTGAAATTACCTTATTTTTGAAAAAGAAAGTTTAAAATAAAAGGGTAAAGATCGAATGTTTTCAAAAAAGTGAAAGGTCAATAAGAATTTCACCAAAAAAATTGTAAAAAATGGTATGTATTTAATTTGTGGTTAGGTCATATATTTACAACTTATATAGGTGTATAACGTCGATCTCTCTTTAATAATGTTTTGTGAGAATTACGATTGGAGATACCCCTTAAAGTGATAGAAATAAGGACTCTCTTATATATTGATAGGCCTACTAAAGAGGAACTCAAAGGTCCCTCTTTAGCAAATGATTTTCAAAGTTCAAGAAGTATAGTATCATTACTCTATTTCACTCTACATTCATTACCTACCAAAGAGGAACTTTGAAGTCCTGCTTTAGCAAATGATTTTCATAGTTCAAGAAGTATAGTATGACCTATGCTTATTTTTGTTGAGGTAACAGTTCAAAATTTTTCATAGTCCCGCTTTAGCAATATGCTTTGTTCGGTTATCAATTTAGTTTTAGTTTTATTTCTAATTATTATCCTACTTCTTTCTCCAATCATTATTCTATTTCTCCAATTATTACTTTCTCATCTCTCTCTATTTCTCTCCAATCATTACCCCTATTTTGAATCATTACTCTATTTCTCTATCTATCCACTACCAAAACTAAACTAAACTCCCAACCAAACACTACCTATGTGTTTGTTCGGCATTTTAGTTTTGTTTTTCAATCAATACCCCATTTCTTTCTTCAATCATTACCATATTTCTCCAATTATTACTTTGTCATCCCTCTCTATCTTTTCCTACTCATTACCCCTCCCTCCAATCATTACCCTATTTCTCTTTGTGTCCACCACCAAAACTAAACTAAACTAAACTAAACTAAAATGCCAAACAAACATACTAGGTCCATCTAATGGTATCAGCCAGCAACTCAGCATCATTCACCTTCTTTGCTGTGCTTTTTCGTGTGTTGTGCATTGGTGCACTACAAGGTGTAGTGTGGTATCCTGCAAGTCTGAACTATTCATTATCGAGATGACATCTAAACTATTGATAGCCGAGACGGACGGCTGAGATGTCGCACTACACCTTGTATTGCACCCCGCATTACACGATCCCCGTGTCCCTCAATTGGTGCTGGTTTCATATATATATTTTTCAATATGTTGGTTCAGAAATGAGAAACCATGTCCCGGAATCAATCTGTTTCTTGTTCTGAATACTGATGACTGGTTTTTCGCACTGCTTATTTATGCAGAAATGTTTCTGTTACTATTAGGAAGAGAGTATCATGATTAAGAGGCGATGACCTCAGACAAGGAAAGTTTTGATGTTTCAGGACCCTCTCACCTAACTCGTGTTAACTGGTAAGACCTTTTCTACCCCACATACTTATGGCATTAATTTCAAGGATAGGAGACGATTTTATGGGAGTACTACGTGCTAAGTACTGCTAAATGACTATGCAAATATTGAAGCCATTCAAGAGAACTCAAATGGATGTTCTATGCGATATCATCATCTCTGAGATGGCTTCTCTTGGGAAATCATTGACATCTTGTTCTAATGTCAAACCCTAATACAAAAGGAACATATTCCTTTCTGCTATATCTCAAAAAGGAAATTTGAAAAAGCTAATTTCTATTTTATCTTACTAGCTAGCAATAAACCCGTACTACGCACAGAATGAGTAAAGATCGAATGTTTTCAAAAAAGTGAAAGGACAATAAGAATTTCACCAAAAAAATTGTAAAAAATGGTATGTATTTAATTTTTGGTCAGGTCATATACTTACAACTTATATAGGTGCATGACGTTGGTCTCTCTTTAATAATGTTAAGTGAGAATCACGATTGGAGATACCCCGTAAAGTGATAGAAATAAGGACTCTCTTGTATATTTATAAGCCTTTTGCGCTAATTGTGACCTACAATTATCAAAATATCTTTGTGCATTATAAAGATTGTACAATTATGGGGTCCCTAGATTAAATACACACAAAGAAAAGAATGTATGCCCAAGTAATATTAAATCAAAATTCATGATTCGAACTCAAACATAAAAGTTCTCCCTTGAAAAAAATAGGATATTTCTTATGCAAACAGTGGCGCCAAACGCCGGAGCCACAATAGGAACCAAGCTCAGTTTTATCGCAAATTATAAAGGCCATGAGAATTTGTATAAAAAATGACACATATTTTCTTATATAACACTTACTTCCCTAGTATCATTGTCAAGTTTCTAAAAAAGTTATCTTTTACGTTTTTGTTATCCATAAAGACTCATTATCTATATGTATATTGTAGCAAATTCAATGTTTTAAGTTAATTTGTTTTATATTATGGTTGTTTACAAAGTAAAAGATAGAAAATTTTAAGACCATGTTTAACGAAACCCCCACCATCCTAAATTTCTGGCTACGCCACTATATGCAGGGACAATGTGAACCACCAAAGGTCTGTTGTTGCTTGCTTGGTTCAGGGTGTCAAAATCTTAGAGCGAGACCGCCAGGAAAATAGACAAGGCCCCCAAGCTCTAGCTCCTCGTTGGTGGGAGTCCTTTGGTTTCCGATTGCACACTCCTCTCGTCGATGATGAAGATCGCTCTATCTTCGGCGCCATCTTCAAATTCACATCACCATCCTACCACAACCAGTTCACAATGAATGGAACTCCGCGTTACATAATCGCCTTCCGAGGCACCCTAACCAAGGGTGATGCATTTTCAAGGGACATCAAACTGGACCTCCGCATCATCAAAAGTGGGCTCCACCAGACATCCCGTTTTAAGATTGCCATGCAATCCGTTCAGAAAGCAGTTGATGATTTCGGAAACTCCAACATATGGTTAACTGGCCATTCATTGGGGGCAGCCCTGGCAATGCTCGCAGGAAAGACCATGGCGAAAACAGGCGTTTTTCTTGAAGCTTTTCTCTTTAATTCGCCTTTCGTTTCTGCACCTATAGGGAGAATTAAAAACGAGAAAGTGCAACAATTGGTCCGAAGCACGAGGAGTAATCTAGTCGCGCAGCTTGCTCGGAAGGCTCATCGCAGCCACCAGCAGCAGACGGATGGATCAGAAGATCCGTTTGTGGCTTTGTCGGAATGGGTCCCGCGTCTGTATGTGCACCCGGACGATCACATTTGCTCAGAGTATGTAGGGTATTTTGAGCATAGGGAGACGATGGAGGAGAAAGGACTTTGGAGTGTGGAGAGGGTGGCCACCCAGCATTCGCTTAGGGTTCTTGTGAAGAGTGCAATAGGGAAGAAGCGTGAAGAACCGTTTCACCTTATTCCTTCAGCTGATTTAATTGTTAATTTAACTCCTGCGCAAGCTTTCATACAAGCTCATGGACTTCGCCAGTGGTGGAGATCTGATCTGCAGCTGCAGTCTACGGTGTACAAGTATATATATTAATTAACATTGGCGAAAAAACTCATGGAATTCGCGAATGTGAATTTATGTTGTTGTCATCGACTCATCGTATATACCTGTCTATATATTTGTTGTTGTCAAACGGTTTCTTTTGTGATAAAGTGACTTGAATAGTGTTAAAAGTACATATTTTTTTGGTTTTTTTAATGCTTCTTACTTAATTGATAACCTAATAAAGTAAACTTGCCAAGTGGTAGAAATTAAACTATTATACGCAACAACTTTCTAGGATTTTAGAGTCCACCTTTGACAACCTTAGCTTTCGTTATATGGCAGTGGTTTCTCCAGCAGATAAGGTTGGAGAAATATAAAACACACGGCTCAATTTCTGAATTGTGATTGGTGACGACATTTGAACCACTCGTCTCTCCTCTCTCCTCTAGAGAGAGAGAGAGAGAGTAGCAGTGTTGGTTTGGGGCGATGCAGTCTAGTGAGATTGAGATCTTCTCTGTCGATGGGTTGGTTTTCGATAACTTTTCCCATACAAAACGTCAAATATAAAAAGTATCGTGATTCCATGTGTAGGAGTTAAAAGTAGTTTCCCTATTTTGAGGATGCTGATGGGTTTTCTTCGCATTTGTTTCCTTATTACTATGTTGTTTGATTCTCTCTCCTACTGGCTATTCAAAGGAGAAATCTCATTTGCTTGGAAGTTTTTTTTACGGGAATCGAAACCATTACGGATTCTTAAAGATGTTAGAGTATTCAACATCCAGTACCCAATTTCATTTTTGTCCTACTCCAATATTTTTTCAAGTGGGTTTGGAATCTTAATAAAATTCTTTCATTTTATGAGTTGTTTGGTACTTTAAATTTTCAATTATTTTCTGACTTCATGCGTTTTGAAAATATGTTTGGATGCTAATTGGATAGACTAGGAACCGAACCACAACCGAACCACTCTTGCGGTTAATTTGTTCTTGTCTAGTTTCACACACATATATATTGTTTTTGAAATGACGACTGTGGTTCCTGAGACTTAATTTACTCTATTGAGACTTTTCGAACTACCATAATGTGAGATTTGTCTATCCGCAGTCAAGCATGCGTCCAAACACTGGAAGTCCCACTTTGGCAAAAGACTTTCTGAGTTCAGGAAGCAGAGTATGTACTCTGCTTTATTTTTGTTTAGGTAACAGTTCAAAATTTTGCTGAACTGGGAATTATACAGTTTCCATCTAATGGTATCAGCCAGCAACTCAGCATCATTAGCCCTCCTTGCTGTGCTTTTTTGTGTGTTTCTTCAGGGGTGCACAGTGCCCTAAAGAGTGTAGTGCAATATCCGAGCCATCTGTCTGGCAATCAATGGTTCAGATTTTATCTTGGCTCCTGTAAATCTGAGCTATCCATTATTGAGATGAGATATGAACTATTGATAGCTGAGACGAACGACTAAGATGCCGCACTACACCTTGTAGTGCACCATGCACTACAAGATCCCTGCGTCCCTCAACTGGGCCTGGTTTCATATCTTTTTCTCAATATGTTGGTTCAGAAATGAGAAACCATGCGAGTTGATTTGCATCAACCTGCATATGATCAAGGAATCAATCTGTTTACGTTAGTCGATAGGTATAGAACTGCACACAGAAAAATTCTCTTGTTCTGAATACTGATGACTGTTTTTTCGCGCTGCTATATATGCAGATATGTTTCTGTTATTAGGAAGAGAGAATCATGATCTCAGACAGGGAAAGTTTTCATCTTTCAGGACCCTCTCACCTAACTTGTGTTGACTGGTAAGACCTTTTCTCCCCCTCATACTTATGGCATTTCTCCTTATTATGATGTCTTTCTACATAGCTTCAATGTAGCAGTGAATCCCATGGAAGAATCAAAGCTTGCTGAAATTTTTTCTTTCTACTGTATCTGAAGAAGGAAATCTGAAAAGGTTAATTCCTGTTTTATCTTGTGCAGGAACAATGTGGACCACCAAAGGTCTGTTGCTGCTTGTTTTGTTCGGGATGTTTACTTCTTAGAACGGGACCGCCAGGAAAATAGACGAGGCCCCCAAGCTCTAGCTTCTCCTTGGTGGGAGTTCTTCGGTTTCCGATTGCACACTCCTCTCATCGATGATGTCGATCACTCTATCTTTGGCGCTATCTACGAATTCACATCACCGTCCTACGACAACCACTTAACAACAAATGGAACTCCGCGTTACATAATTGCCTTCCGAGGCACCCTAGCCAACGGAGGTTCATTTTTAAGGGATTTCCAACTGAACCTCCACCTCATCGAGAATGAACTCCACAGGACATCCCGCTTTGAGATTGCCATGCGATACGTGTGGAACACAATTGATGTATCTGGAAGCTCGGACATATGGTTAACTGGCCATTCCCAGGGGGCAGCCATGGCAATGCTTGCCGGAAAGACCATGGCGAAAGCAGGCATTTTTCTTGAAGCTTTTCTCTTTAATCCGCCTTTCGTATCTGCACCTATAGAGAGAATCAAAGACGAGAATGTGAAACATGTGTTGCGAGTCACGAAGAGTTTTCTGGTCGCGGGGCTCTCCGTCGCTCAGAAGTCCCGTCGCAGCCACCTCCAGCATACGGATGTATCAAAAGATCCGTTTGTGGCTTTGTCGGAATGGGTTCTGTTGGTGCAAAAGTTGGAACCTTTTAAAATCTGGAGCCTTCTGAAACTTGAACAAACTGATGGAAACCGCTTCGAGTCACGTTACGTCGTCGCTTTCCGAAAACAGTATTCGCCCCCACCAATTGGTGTGCACCGGGTTACAGCGAATCTGTTCTGAGGATAAAACGAAGCCCGATCAATGATCTTCTGCCTGCGTCCGCACAAACGAAGAACAGACAGAATACCGAGCCTAAGAGAATCAATTGAACCAAGGACTGTTAATTCCGTTTCTGCAGAATAACGGAATAACAGTATAGAAAACAACGAGACAAAGAAGCAGGAGAGTTTCTGGATATTTTTTGGTATATAAATGAATTAACCAATGGCCTATTTATAGACTTATAGGCACCCTTACGTGAAATGTTGTGTCTTTTGTAAACACACATTAGAAAGGGTATGTCTTTTGAAGACAATTAATCAAAAGAAAGGATCATGCCTTTTCGTAGGCACCCTTTCAAGAAAATAATTAATTAGGAAGGGTCATGCCTCTTGGAGGCACCCCCATGTATCACATCCCTTCCTAACAATCACACCCCATTCTAATAGTCACACCTTAAGTTAATAGGTGTTATAACTACTTACGTAAAGTCATACCCCATGTGAAAAGGTGTCGCACCTTTTCACAAATAACCTCCCGCACCTTTTATTTTGAAAAACCTCCAACAGGTTCCGCATCTGTATGTGCACCCGGACGATCACATTTGCTCAGAGTATTTAGGGTATTTTGAGCATAGGAAGACGATGGAGGAGATAGGAGCTGGGTGTGTGGAGAGGTTGGCCACTCGGAATTCCCTTGGGGGTCTTTTGAGGAGTGCATTGGGGAAGGAGAGTGAAGAAGTGCCGTTACACCTTATGCCTTCAGCTAATTTAGTTGTTAATTTGACTCCTGCGCAAGCTTTCAAAGCTCATGGAATTCGCCAGTGGTGGAGATCTGATCTGCAGTTGCAGTCTAAGGTGTACAAGTACAGGTAAATGACATTGAATTAACATCGGCGAAAAGAGCTCATGAAATTCGCCAATGTTAATTTAAGTTGTAGTCATGGTATCTCTTTTTAGTAACTTGGAGTTTGGTGGATTGATCATATTTTTGGGGTTTACGGGCAATGGGTTACGATGTTGCATTGATTTATACCTTGTAATGGGTGATGAGGCATTGATTCAAAAAATCCTCCTCATTTATAACTAGTGCTTGAGTTTAATCTTCGTTTTTTCCATTTCTTTTGCATCACACGGGGTGCCACTTGCATAGAAAATCACTCGATCTCCTTTTTGTTAAGAAGCTTTTTCAATGATGAAAAAAGCACTTTTGATACTTTTAATTAGGGGTGTTACAAAAATCGACTAACAGAAAAAATTCGAAAAAGCCAATCGATTGGATTGGTTTTTGATTAGGGTGATGGCGGGATTTTTTCGGTTTGGGGTGGATCGAACCGAACCGATTATATATTTATATAATTTGCATTAATCTTGACTGTTAATTTATTGTGTTTAATCTTGACCGTTTGTTTTATATATATATATATATTAGTAGTGTTTGCTTTGTAATAAAATAAAAAACAGGTTAGGCCGTTTGGGTCACTGTCAGTTGGGAGAGAATGGTATGGGTTTGTTTAATTTTAATGGTATGGGTTTAGGCGCATTGGTCCACTGTTTTACAAATGGGCCCAACTAAGGTCCATTTTGGGTGGGCCAAAATCCCCGACTGAACCAACTTCATCCCAAACCGAATACCAATTCCAACGCTTACCTCTCCTGAGATTTCTAATAATGACAGACATCTCCCCTCACGTTTTTGAAATTGCACTTACCTCCCCTGTCAGTTTTGTTTGCTAACTTATGTTAACAAAACAAAGAAAGTTGATTGAACATTGAACTGAAGTGTTATAACCCAAATTAATTATGATGTGCATAAAGTAACCCAAAACACCTTGAATTTTAAAAAATACGTTGAACAAATATACATAACCTAATTGATAAGTGTAATTTCAAAAACTTGATAGTTAAAATCATTCATCTATAAAGCATAGGTTTTTTTAAACCAATATGCAAAAGAAAAGAAAAATTAGCATAGGTTTTTTGAGTTCATTTTCATAATAAAGTTTTTTTTTATCAATATTAATGTAAAGTGTTTGAAGGTTCATTATTCAATGAATATGTGACTTAGAAATTCCAAAAGTTCAAGAAAAAAAATTCGATTGGAGCAAAAGGAATTTTTGGCTAAAAATGTTTACATATTTTTTTTTTGGGGTGTAAAAAAATGCGGTATAGGGTAGTAAAATATAATTATTTTAATATGAAGCTATATATTTGAGATTTTTTTATTCTTTGTCAAAAAAAGAGAGTGAAGTATCATAAAAAAGTAAAGGGAGTCTAATTCCTTTGTATTTATGCCTCGTATGTATGTGGCCTAATAAAAATTCAAAATTTTATTTGAAGCTTTAAAAAAAAATATTTATACATGCATTTTTAAAACCAAATGTCGATATGTGTTTAATTTAACATAGAAATGTATATATGGATATGTCTCTTTTAAGAAGTGATTAGGGACATTAATGTCTTTTAAATTGAGTTGGAAAGGGCATTCATGTCAAACCATCATTCTAAGGGTAAAATGGGTGGGGAAACAAGTTTAGTTGGTGATGTTAGCGATTTCTATTAATTGGTAACGTCGTCCTAATGGAATGGGGGAATCTGCAACCGACAACTAAAGCAGAAGGGAGGTAAGTGCAATTTTAGAAACGTGAGGGGAGGTGTTTGTCATTGTGAAAAACCTCAGGGGAGGTAAGTGAAATTTACCCTTTAAAAAACTTGAAATTTTGATTACTTATAAAAGTTGAAGGTCCCAAGATATTGCTAAAAATAAAAGAACAACAGACTGCCAACCAGAAACTTTCTCTGATTAGGACGCCACACCCCTTTAATAACCTTTGTTTTGGGAAAATCGTCAAAAAAGTACTGCGAACGACGTCGTATGCAAACAATTTTCGGACATCGCACTGGTTTCTCCAGCGCTCCAGGTAGACAGAGAAAGAGGAGTCCAACTTCTGCATTGAGATTGATAACGACATTTGAACCGCTCGTCTCTTCCCGGACCCCCCAGAGAGAGAGAGAGAGCGACAGATTCAAATCCATCAAGGTATATTCTCTCTCCCTCCCTCCTCGGCAATGTTAAATTTGTACTCCATGTTCAATTATTAATGCATTGCTTATACCCTAAATCCTACTAATTCCCATTTAAACAAGATCCATCCATTGAAGGAGGAGTGCCTAGGCCATATTCTCTCTCTCTCTCTCTCTCTCTCTCTCTCTCTCTCTCTCTCTCCCTCCTTCTGGGCCATGTGAATCGCTTTTGGGGTCACGAAATGTGGTGAGATTTACATCTTCTCATCTTTTCCATTCCAGTTCTAAGGCACAAATGAGATCTAATTAACATTCATGTTTTTTGTTTGTTTGTTTGTGTTTTGTACTATTCTTTTTCTAGATTGCTTTTCGATATTTTTATATTGAGATTACGATTCAAAAGTAGGTTCCTTTGTTATGATGCAGATAGGTTTTTCTTCCAGGAGTATTTGTTTTCTTGTGTTATTTATTATATTTGTCTCTGATACCAAAAGCTTGGATTGGTAGATATGATGCCTTCCTTATTGGTCTATGTCGCAGTTTGATTCTCTGTCGTACCACGATTGTACTCCATAAAGAAATTAAGAATAAGATTTTGGTGACAGGGCTCAAATGGATCTAGTGATGATTAAGGGATTTGTAAAGTTCTTTTGTGATAATCTTCTCAGTTTGAGACTCAAAATGGAGTTTTCAGCTCTTCAAAGTTGAGTCACGTGTTAAAACATCAGGACAGGATCAAAGTTGACAATCTGTGGTTGATGTAAACAAGGCAATTATGCTCAAGACGCGAATATTATTATATATGTGATATTACTGAAACCAAATTCAGCAAATCTTTATTAGATGGAAGGCAGATATTTTTTGGTTGTTGCCCCCACTCTAATTCATGTTGGCAAGCTTGAATTTATGTTGAAGTCATGTGTGTTGCGAAAACGAGGGTTCCTGGGATTTAATTTAGTCTATTAAGGCCCCGTTTGATAATAGTGATAGATGGATGTGATTCTTAAGGAGATGGGATTAGGATTGAGATTCGTAAGGAGATGAGATTGGTAATGAGAAGGGATTGATAATGAGTATATTTGTTTGGGATGAGATTAGATGATAGGATTATTAATATCATGTTTGTTTGAGATGGGATTAGATGATGGAATTTGATTGATAGAAGAAATTGGTAATGAGAAGGGATTGGTAATGAGAAGGGGTTGGGTTCAGACTATGAATACTAAGTTCCCCGGGATATTGCTAATACCCCATAATCCCCGGCTTCCTAGTCCTACGAACTAGTAATCCCAACTCATTTTTGGTTACCAAACACATTATTAGTAGTTCCATGGGATTGGTAATCCAATTCCAAGAGCTAATATGATTATCAAACGGGGCCAAGACTATTGGACTGACTACCACTACCAGAAAGAGAGATTTGTATATCCAGAATATAGCACACGTCCAAACATAAGAAGTCCCTTCTAAGAAAATATTTTTCAGAGTTCAAGAAGTAGAGTATGAACTCTGCTTTATTTTTGTTAAGGCAAATTAGGCAATAGTCAAATTTTGTTGAACTGGTAACTGTCAAAGAGGTTCGATCATTCTCGTTCCTGGATATGCTAGTCTGTGCGCGTGTTTTTTTTTCCCAAGTCTCATCTGGTGAACCATTCATGTTTTGTTTCTGAATATGCCGGTTCAGCTACTAGAAAGTCACGTGAGATGATGCATATCAAATTGCATATGAAGGATTCTGTTTACGTTAGTTGATACATATCAAACTACACAAAGAATGTTTCTAGTTCTGAATAGTGACTGGTTTTTCCCTTCGCTATGCAGAGATGTTCCTATTATAAGGAAGAGACCATCACGACTAAGATGCGATGACCTCAGAAAAGGAAAGTTTTGATCTTTCAGGACCCTTATACCTAACTTGTGTTGACTGGTAAGACCTTTTCTCCTTCATTCTTATGGCATTGAATTTGAAGGATATGAGAAGATATTGGGAGGTGGACGTGGAGTGTGTGTTGATGATGACGCAAATGTTGAAGTCATTATGGATAACTCAGACAGATGTTCTATGCTAGTATCAGAATCATCTCTGAGATGGCTTCTCTTGGGAAGTTATTGACTTCTTGTTCTGACCATGTTGAACTTTTGGAATTCCTATGGCATGTTCTCAATTCCTCATTTTCTGTTAGTGTGTCCTACCATTGAAAACCTGTTTGCACACATCTTAAACCCAACATTGTATTGCTTATATAGTAGGGCAGTGTGTAGTTACTTGAAAATTAATGTTCATTTCCTTGTGTTCTTTCGGAAGATACATGCACACACATGCAAAAAGAAAAATGTGAAGGGATGGTCGAAAATGGATACAAGTACATACTACGTTGCCATCCCCAGTTCTTAGAGTTTATGCATCGACGTAGCAGCCTGCAGGATCACAGCTGAATCCACTTGCACAATTGATAGGTTTTTTGACGTATTGGCATTTCCCCTGATTATCAATTTAAGCTTGCTTCTGCTGCAGTTTATATAGGAGGAACTTATTGCTTTCTCAAAATGGAAATTCAAAAAGGTTTATTCCTATGCTATCTTATGCAGGAGCAATGTGGATCACCGAAGGTCTGTTGCTGGTTGCATGGTTCAGGGTGTCTACATCTTAGAGCGAGACCGCCAGGAAAATAGACAAGGCCCCCAAGCTCTTGCTTCTCGTTGGTGGGAGTTCTTTGGTTTCCGATTGCACACTCAGCTCATTGATGATGCTGACCACTCAATCTTCGGCGCCATCTATGAACTCATGCCACCATCCCACTCCAAGCACTTAACAATAAAAGGAACTCCACGTTACATAATCGCCTTCCGAGGCACCCTAACCAAGGGAGATGCATTTTTAAGGGATTTCCAACTGGACCTCCACATCATCAAAAATGGGCTCCACCAGACATCCCGTTTTGAGATTGCCATGCAGTCCGTTCGGAATGCAGTTGCTGCATTCGGAAACTCAAACATATGGTTATCTGGCCATTCAATGGGGGCAGCCATGGCAATGCTCGCCGGAAAGACCATGGCGAAAACAGGTGTTTTTCTTGAAGCTTTTCTCTTTAATCCGCCTTTCTTTTCTGCACCTATTGAGAGAATTAAAGATAAGAATGTGAGACATGGGATCCGAATCGCGAGCAGTTTTCTAGCCGCAGGGCTCACCGTTGCTCTGAAGGCTCGTCGCGGCCACCACCAGCAGAGGGAAGATCCTTTTGTGGCCTTGTCGGAATGGGTCCCACGTCTGTATGTCCATCCGGGTGATCACATTTGCTCAGAGTATATTGGGTATTTCGATCACAGGAAGAAGATGGAGGATATAGGAGCCGGGGGTATCGAGAGGTTGGCCACCCAGAATTCGCTTGGGGGTCTCGTGATGAGTGCAATGGGGAAGGAGAGTGAAGAACCGTTGCACCTTATTCCCTCAGCTCATTTAATTGTTAATTTAATTCCCGCGGAAGATTTCAAACAAGCTCATGGAATTCACCAGTGGTGGAGACCCGATCTGCAGTTGCAATCCAAGGTGTACAATTACAGGTAACGATATATATCCTCTTCTGTTGTCGTCATTGTATCTGATTTAACTTTGTATTTGTGGAGTTTGGTGTATTGATAGATTTCGGGCGTTTAACTGTGTAACGGGTCACGATCCCTTGATTTGTTTTCTTTACCTTGTAATGGGTGACGAGGCATTGATTTAAATCCTATGTATCATCTTGTTCAATTGGGTTTCAGACATGAAAATTTGATGCAAGTTATCTATGATAATGTGCTCTTTGTCCGTACTTTTATATACAGAGATAATCTCCTGTTCGCATTTGAGAAGTGGTATTTAATTTCAGAAGCTGGATTTGTTTTGGAGTAGCAATCTGTGCCTGTGGGCACGTTTTACGTCGAATTCACTTTCAACTTCTAGCGAGGGTGCTTTTAACAATGTTTGTGGACCTACGAGAGCTACTCATTTTGTAACATTTTGTTTGCTTGCTTGCATTACTTTGGGATGTAACAAAGCGGTTTTTTTCTCAGCCCCCCCACCCCCCCAAAAGTAAAAAAAGTTGGTAGATTTCATAAACTCATCCTTGTAAATGACTAAAAACAGTTGTAACAGTAGAGAAATTAATGCATTTTTTGGAACATTTTTTGAAAAGATTCCTCCTACTTTCGACTATTTCTATCTCTATCTCTATCTCTATCTCTCTCAACTTATTATTCCTATTACTTTTTCAAAAAAAATTTCAAAAAGTGTTCCAAACAAGACCTAAAAATCTCAAAATTTCGTACCTTAGTAATCAAAATTGCTCGATGGAGGAAGGGCGATTGCAGCCGGCTTCATAACTCGGCATTTTAAAGGAGTATTTTGCACAAAAGAATTCATTAAAATTGCTTGCCTCAAGAAACTTTTGGGTGTTGAGTAGGTATCACGTGGTGGTATCTAGTGGTGATCTTAATCGTCCAAATGTGTTATAGACAGTTTAGATTTATTTAATCTCTCTCCTCTTTTTCTCTCTAAAATCCAGACCGTCCAAAACACGTTTGGATAGCTGGGATCGCTGACTAGTACCGGATTCGTGTGTGTGGCACACTGGCACCCGCCTGGTTCCAAAACTTGTTGCTTGCCTCAATCAGGGAGGGATTTTTCAGTGCCGAGCGGGTATATCTCACATGGTACCTGTTCGGTGCATCTTAGCCGTTTGATACACTTTCGGACGGCTCATATTGAAACCCCCTCTCTCTTCTCACCTCAATACTTTCTCTCTCCAAATCTGAGTAGTTCAAATACGCAATGGACGGTTTGGATGCGCAAGCGAGCATCACGTAGTACCCGCTCGGCACTGAATTTTTTTTCCAATCAGGGCAATAATTGCACCATTCCTGTGTGGCCCTGTGTCCAAGTGGGTATCACGAGCCGCAAGACGAGGAAGAGCTTTGCTCGAATCCCAAAGCTCATTGTTTCTTTCTTGATGATAATCGAGAATTGGGATTCAAGTCTTCACTTTCTGGAGTGCGTGGGTCCAACAAGCACCACCGCAATCACTTCAGTCTTCAAAACAACGTCACTTCTAAACTTGAATTTCTGTTTCCGAAAAAACAAATTTGAGAAAAGAATCTCCAGAGCACAATACACTCCCTTTTCCCTCTTTTCACCCTTTCTTTCTCCACAATTCTCGTTTCAGACCTTATCTCTCACCGGTCTATTGCACTATGGAGTAATTCAGGAGAGTGGACAGCCCGGGTGGATTGCTCGAACGTTAGAGCACAGTCACGTGATATTCACTCGGTACCTAAAATTTCTCGTAATTCAGGTACACAAAAAAAACAAAACACTAGTATAACATTAATGAGTAAATTAATTAAGCTAGCTCTCCCCGAGATGGAACTGCCATTGAATCAACAAAAGGAAAAGGAAAAACTCCCACAAAACATGCTCCTTGAAAAGCTCAACTATCAGCTCCTTCCCATTCTCCACTTTTGCAGGACAGCAAATCATCCACTCACTCTCACTCTATAACTCAAAAATCACCTACATCAGCCTCACAATTTTCCATAATGAACTTATATATAAGCTAAAAAATCAGAATTTGAACTTAAAAGTACACTGGAATGTAGATCACATACAGATCGGGCATCAAATTTTAACCCAGTTCGCAATGTCAGCAAAATTTCAGTTTGTACATACACACTTAACCAAATCCTGCTTCATCAAAATCACCAATAACTAATTAATAACCCAAAAACAATAGGGAAAAACTACATCTGTTAGCAATGAAAACCCAAAACAGATCCATCACTCACAGAAATCGCCACCCGACAGTCGGACACAGCCTCCACGTTGTGCGTGAAGAAATGCAGAACTCTCACCCTCCCCGCCATCTGCAACCTCGACTCGATCTCCATCGTGGGCCCCACCCGAGGCCCGTTCGACCCGTCCGTGACAACCGGGCCCACATTCTCCGGCGCCGCCCCCGCCGCGTACAGCGGAAAGGACTGGACGGAAAAGGTGGCGGCCATGTACTGGGTACCCCCGGCCCTGATCTTCCCGGCCGGGACGAACATGAAGCCCACTTGGCTGCCGGCGTACAGCAACTGGAGCGTGCTGTCGTAGTGGGTGAACGAGGCCCGGTTGGGGTTCTTGACGGAGACGTACTGGGAGAAGGTGAAGTTGACGGTGGTGCTGTTGGCGACGGAGAAGGTGGGGAGCTGGACGGAATTGACGGAGATCTTGGGGTCGTTGGGCTTGAAAACGGTGAAGAACACGATGAGGACCACGATGGCGATGAAGACGAGGAAGATCGTGGCGACGACGCATGACGCGAGGTTCGTGCGGCCCGGTGGGGGCTTTTGGTGCCTTGGTTTGCTCATGGCTAGCTGATCTATCTATGTGTTTGGGTCTCCTCTTTTTCTGTCTACCACGCAATATTCGGTATCTATCAACCCACGGATGTTGTGGGGATGTGTCATGTAATCATGTATTCATGTGTGATGTACTGATGTGTGTCTTAATTGTTAGAGAGAGAGAGAGAGAGAGAGGGTGGTGGGGGGGACAACACTGTTTGGCTGCAGTGCTGAGGGAGACTGCTTGGTGGTAAAATGAGGAAAATTTGGAGTGCAGTATAATTGGAAAGTGAATTTAGCGCAATTTTGTTCACATACAGGGGTAAATATAATTTCTTTTTTATTGATTGAAATGGTATAGGTCTCATCTATGTAATACATTTTTAGATAAGCATAATATCACTTTGTGGTAGGATTCACATCATTTCAACCAATAGGAAGGAAGATAATGTTCACCCTCTTAAGTGGAGCAACAATGTTACTCACATAGTCACACAACGATCTAAATACAATAACTTACACAATCTCTTACATACATGTGGGGTCACACATAGTAGTATGTGTGGAGCCCAATTGTATGTGAGAGGTTGTATTTGATGTTATGTTTGAATTATTATGTAAGTATCATTTTATAAGTGAAGGGTGAACAAAACTCAACTCTTGCATCATAGATAATTATTTGTTTATTTTTTCCTTTGCTATGGTGCCTAGCTTCTTTGGAGAGCTACAGTAGTCTTTTTTGTAAACTACCTATGTTGATAGCTAGGCTGCAACCTTCTTTTTGAGAAATTCCTTTCCATTTAACCTAAAAGTGGGATAAAGAGAGATTGGTGTACATGCTCTTACAACTGTTTAGTCAATTTACGTGCATCTCGATAATTTTTTAGGATTAATCTCATTGTCAATTATGTTGTAGGGCACCCCTCTCTGCAGCATAGTGTGGCTAATTCAATCGTCCAATTCGGCACAAACAGCTCAAATTTAATCAAAACTCCTATAAATCTAAACCGTTCTTAAAATTTGAGCCGTCCATTGCTAAAATGGACGGCTAGATCGGCCACACAACACGCTGTAGGGACTAGGGCGGGGTGCCCTACAGCATCCCCAAGTCCCACTAGCATGACCCCAATTAAAATTGAGACGAAGTCCCGTGTATAGATTGATCTCATCCAATTAAGGCCGCGAGTCGTAGACTAAACCTTTATCTAAATAAGCCAATAAAGTGTTCATAGCATTTGAAAGATTTTAAACTTAAGAATTCAGAAGAAACAAACTCTTAAATCCGAAGTTTTTACCACCTAACTAACCCCCTCTGGAAGGACACACTTCTTTCCGTGTCCATCATTTTACCACTGCACTTCAAATTTTCCTAATTTACAAACACTCTCAACACTGCATCCAGAGAGGGTGGTTGATAGATACCGAATATTGTGTGGTAGATAAAAAATAGTAGACAAACACATAGATGGCCATGAGCAAACCATGGCACCAAAGTCTCAAGATTTAAAATGTTTGGGCATTCACACATGTGAGTTCAACATACGATCTTATAAAGAACAAATACAGTATTAGTTTTTTTTTTTGATAACGGAAGAATAGACCTATAGTCAGACCACTAAATAGATCCGATTGCACAACTCCAACCTTTGGGGGAGCTATAACTCTGCCATACCAGTCACGGCCTCCCACTTACTTCAGAGTAGTGACTATAATGATATAAAAGAAACTGAATATTTGAACCTATATATATATATGCAACATTTTATTTTATATAATTCTTAAATAGTGATAGAGAGGGTAATAGAGAAGATTGATGTAGTGTGCAAGTAAGAAGTGGGTAGATAAAATAGAAATTACACTTTTTAACTAGGTATTTTAGCTGCCATTGGTGTACATAAAACTCTTTACTTACCCTTTTTCTCTTAAATAGAGAGTAAATCCAAAAAAGTAACATACCCGATACCCTCGAAGGTATAATACGTTTCGCTGAAAAAGCTTGTAATTTTGGAAAGGTACGGTAGCATAAGTAAAGATTAAACAATTAATATTTGAGTTTCTCTCACCTACTTTATTCCCCCTCTCTCTACATTCATACTCATCTCAGTCATTTATAAGCAATAATGCAATATATTAAGAAATTCAGAGAAGATACAGAGTTTTGCTGTAGTTGCGATGGAAAAATTGTGGAGCTTTTACATTTTGAGAATAGTTATTTTTCGTATGCACTTGCTTAAAAAAGAGGGAAAGGAGCCTATTTGGGAATTGGAGAAAAGTATGAAAGGAGAGACTTTTACTTGCTTTTGTTACTTTTGCAGTAGACAACTGGACTTTCTTGGCCTATTTGTCTTGTAGGCTCCGTCACCGAAATGACCTTTAACTAAATCATCTGAGGCATTGACTTGAATCATGGACTTAAGGCCAGTTTTAGAACACTTTCTTTAAAAATGGAATAAGTATTTATTTTATATTTTTAAATTTAAAAGTAATGTAAATAAAAAATAATTTATTTTTTTGTACCGTATAAAATATTTCAATTATCTCATCAAAATCTTTCAAACAAGATTTATATTGCATATTTTTAGACTTTCGTAAGTCTATTATTTTTAAATTTGAAATTGTCTTCTTAAAAAACACTCCGTAAGAATTTATTTCCTGTTCTGGAACAGGGCCTTAAGACTATGTTTGGAAAGTCAAAAAAAATCGATTTTTTTGTGGCCAAAAATGTTAAGCTAAAAAATAATTAAAGTTATTATAGATCCTTTATTAGTAGGGTGTTTTGTGTTGTTTTTTTAAATTAATATATAAACATTTGGAGATAAAGAAAGAGAAAGAACCAGTCTAAAGTATGTCCTCTTCCATGAATTGTAGATCTGAAAACGAATATGACCTATTTCTACGAGGTGAGATAAGGTTGATCTGATTTGGATTTTATATTAAAAGTGCTAGGATCAAAGAAAAAGTACCCAAAAATTATTTTGATTACACTTGTTGGAGGTAGGACATACGGGCTCGTGTCCCAGTTGGTAACTCTTGTCCTCCCTATGTGGGAGGTTAGAGTTCGAGCTCCGTCATGGAGGTTTTGGGATTTAGGTTATGAATAACCTTTGAAATTTTCGATGGACTAACCTACTAACGAATTGGGTCCACTGAGATGAAATCTGAGCCGTTTGTTACCGAGCAGCTCGGATGGGAACAATACGCATGTTTTCCCTTGCGGACAACAAGAACCTTGGGTTCCTTACTAACACCTCGCTAATTTCCGCTGATGTATATACATTGGCAAAAAAAAAATATAATCAACAAGACTTTTACTGTGGACAACTTTAATCCATTTCAGCAATATGCTTGGAATAATCTGATTGGGCTGAAACAGGCTTTAGAGTAAATGAACTTGGGCTCAAAGCATCAACAAAGCCCATTTAAAAAGCCTTTCTCCAATCCTCGTCCTCTATTAAACCCATACCGAAGGGCACTTTCGAGTTTTGCCCAATTCAACCGTCCTTTTACCCGCCAACTGCTCTCTCTCTCTCTCTCTCTCTCTCTCTCTCTCTCTCCAGCAATGGCTTCTCCGGCAACTCTCGCCCTCTTCACCCTCATCTCCGCCGCGTTCCTTCTACCAAGAATAGCATCTCTAGAATACAATTACCCGTACTCTCAAGAACTCATCAATCGCTTCCAACCTAACTTCATCGGCCGCACAAGCCCAACAAGTTCTCCCCCTGAATCAGTAAACCCCGCGATGCCACCGACCCCAGATTCTCCCCCTCATGTTCCGGCCTTGTTCGTCATCGGCGACTCAACCGTCGACTGCGGGACCAACAACTTCCTCGGTACTTTTGCGCGTGCTGATCGTCTTCCTTACGGGCGAGATTTCGACACCCATATGCCTACTGGACGGTTCTGTAACGGGAGGATCCCCGTTGATTATCTTGGTAAATATTACTATCTGCTTTCTTGATTTTCTTGTTTGGTTTGTGAGAAAATGAAGCAAAAATTGCAATTTGGGACTTGTTTCTTTTTTGGGTAAAGTGATTCTTGGTTTTGTGCGTCGTGTCATGGGTTTTGTTTTTCTTGGGTAATCTAGATTTCAATGCTTTGCTCTGTAGCCAAAGCGGGGAATTTTTTTC
>BPLS01000677.1:828719-868820 GCA_019656275.1 Rhododendron kiyosumense
GTGTGTAAGTGGGTGATGTGTGTGCGCATATATATATATATATATATATATATATATATACAGAAATTTTCAAGTAAGGACCTTAAAATGAGGACCTTAAATGCGGACCTCCCATTTCTCACCTTTCCCGATCTGTTTTCGATGATCCGAGCCGCTCAATGTGTTCAGAACGTGATTTTAAGGGTACCCTAGAGAAATCGGCAAAAAAAATGACCGGGAAGGGCTTGATTTGAGCAGTTTTTATTTGAACCGTTAGATAAAAAACAAACAAAAACTGCTCTGATGAAGCCCTTCCCGGTCTTTTTTTTTGTTGATTTCTCGCGAGTACCCTTAAAATCATGTTCTGAACACATTGAGCGGCTCGAATCATCGAAATTCGATCGAGAAAGAGAAGTCCGCATTTTATTAAAATAAGGTAGTCCTTATAAGAATGGGACTCATATATATATATATGACACTCCACTTTTAGTTTTAGCTAATGACACTCCATTTTTTATTTTGTTTTCTCACATGATCAAAATACAAAGTGGAGTGTCAATGGCTAAAATTAGAGTGCCAAAATCAATTTCCTATTTTTATATACTTATTACACCTAAAACAAAATTGCAATATTTAACCAGGGTTAAGCTCTCTTGAATACCCTTGTCCAGTTATCCTCTATATTCCTCCAAGCACATATTTTTTTCTGCATAACGGGCCAACAAAAATAATCTGAACCCTTCACTACTTCGTAGTAGATACTGTCAAGACCTTCGTGTTTGCAAAAAAATTGCTTTGATTGCCGATCGGCATAGAAACTAATCGTTTACAGTTGGCAAATTAAGTTCACAACTATATTTGCTGAATGGTTCGGATTATTTTTATAAGCTTGCCTTGGAACCAAAAAATGTGGGTTCGAAGGAGTACAGAGGTTTAAGGTATGGGGGGGAGCTTAATTTGTGGAGAGAGAGGGGGTTATCATTCGGTTCATTGTTGAGATGAAATCTAAGCCGTCCATTGTCGAAATTAGACGGTCTGAATGAGAACAACACTTAGACAACAGGGTCCCCGAATTCATCTTCGAGAGGGAGGTAGATTTATCGCACATAAACCATTTCCCGTGTCCCTTAAACTGTTTCAGTGTGATGACATGCATTTCGGCGGAAACCAGTGATACCCAGATTGATTGTTTTTGTGACTTTGTCACATACTCTTAACATTGCGCCCACTTAGTAAAACCTTGCGGCCACCTACCAAAACCATGCGGCCATAAACAATAACCTTGCGGTGACAAACTCGGACGTTGTGGCTAACCCTTCAAAAACCAGCATGCGGCGACACACATAATGAGAATGTGATCTTTGACATGTGGAACGGACGAATGCGTGGAACCTCCAAAGTTGTTAGTTTGGTTCAAGGTACTTTGGTGAGAGTTCGATTCGTGGCCTAGTCTTCTTAATCGCAAAAAGCCCGCTTCTTGGTAAAGTATTGGATGTCCATCATGGAGGGATTCGCTTGTTCCGTAACCAAGCTTTCAAAAGATCGTGGCTGTGTGTCAAAACTTGAGTCCAGGAGTAATAAGATGCAGCCAAAATGTCCGAAAATAGACCATACACTAATCACGCTTTTACTAGTACTCAAGCAAGAAGAAAACGCGTGTTCCGTAACCACGCTTTTAAAAGATCGTGGCCAGGTGTCAAAAATTGCGGCCAAGAGTAATAAGATGCGGCCAAGGGTAATAAGAGGCGGCCAAGAAGTCCGAAAACAGACTGAAGCGGTGAGGTTCCCCCGCAACTCTACGGATTGGTATAGGAATAATATCGTTTGTCTCAGTGTGAAGTGCAGCATCAAGTCTTTTCTTAAGTTAATTTTGGATTGTCATTTTTGGCGGAATAGCCCGATCCTGGAACACTTTGCTCAGTCTTAATAAAAGCATTGACATCAGAATGGTGTGCACCTCTTAAAAATTTATCAGTCTAAAACTCGGGCCTCATTTTCAACAAGTCATAGTTCGTCTCGTATGCCTAAATGTTCAATGTGCGGATTCATCCACTCCTAGCCAACGCTAGCGTACACATTTAAGTGTGACTTGTAATTTTGAGTTCTTTGCTACTACATGCTTTGATAAGCACCAATCGAATGTTTCATGCCGGTTTTGGTTTTGATCAACAAGGAGTGTCTTCTCCTGAGGAAAAAAGAATTTAAGTCTTCACAATCTGCTTTTTCTAGCCCGGCCTTTAGGGAAGCTGGTGGAGTTTGAGTGAGACAAACCTTGTTGAATCTACTTCATTCTTCCATGTATGATTTTTGATGGATTTTTTGATATGTATGGGCATCCCTCAGACATTGTCTAGACAAAACGGATTTTGAAATATAATGCAGGTCACCGCAAATCTGGATTTTTGAACCACAGAGTTAATGCTGGCTTTTATCTTGATCTTTTTTGATCGCAGGACGAGCCAGGTGCTTCGTGGTGATTGAGTTGACGAAGTTTATTAGTTCTGCTTGTTGCTAGCTGTTCGGGTACTGAATTTTGGCTGAAAAAAACCGGATTTCCCAGGAAAATCATGCCTTCACTAAGCAAGCAAGGGTTTGCATTACGAACTTCTGTTTGAAAGGATGTGAAGTTAATCAAGTGTTGACCATTCTCATATGCTTTCAGAGAGAAAAAGGTTGGGGCATGGTAAAAGGAGGGGAAGTGTGTGTGCTGGTATCGAGGAAATAGGTGTTGCAAAGAAGCTGTTAAAATCTAACTCCTAGAATTGATTGGACTGCATTTGGAAATTCTGGCTCGTCCTCTAGAATCTCAACTGGACTGCATTTAGAAACAGGAGGAAATTCACTGATAAGGGCCAAACAAAACTTCTTTCATCTTTGTCCAAGCGACATCAACAGGTATCCAGTTTTCTATTTTCCTGTCATTGTCATTTGATAAACAGGCATTCGGGTCAGTTACAAGCACCCCAACTGATGTTTGAGGTCCTAAAGTTAACGATGGGCTAACCTCCTTTCTCTATTTTGCAAGGGGGCGTTACTAGTGAATAAAACAACAACTTAGGCCTCGCTTGGCAAATTTTCTAAAATCTCTACAAAGGTGAAGTTCATGGCTATTATCCCTCCTTGTGCGCCAACCGGCAGAAACAACCGAGGACCCTTACATTCCCTAAGCAACACTAGGCTACAGCTTTAATACAATTGCTCTGATCTTAACTTACCCAAAAAAAAAAAAATGAAATTTCAGTTTGTGTTCGTATTTTCTTGTAGTTGCCTTCATCAAGAACTGCATGTTTGCGCAGACGGATTGGAGTTTAGTTTTCTCAATGCACACACTTATTAATGGTGCAACGTCTTCTGCCATCTCAATTTTTAAGAGAAAAGACGACTACGCGAGGACCTAGGAGATATCAAGAGAACTTTCACGGGAAGTTTTAGGTTACCTCTAGTCAAAAGACTCAAAACAGATCACATGGAGCCAGTAACCTGTTCCTTTATTATTTCAACATAAGGATTAAGGTGAGACCCACGCGAAAACCAAATCCAAACGATTGCTAGCCAGCTTCGCTATTATTATGGCAGTTGTTGATAATTGGCTCTTACTTTGAAATATTGCAGTTGTAGTAGCAATTGTGGTACTGAGACCCACAACAAACTAGTGACCTCACTGCAGTCGCAAGTGTGGTGGGCCCCACACAGACTATCGAGTATGGCATGGTTTACGAAGTGTCCCTAGGTGATCAAAAAAAAAAAGTGTCCCTAACATATCAAGAAAGATTTTTAAGGTTTTGAGGCCGACCATTGCGGATTCCTCATCTTTTGCTGTGTATGCGATGGAGACCTGCATTTTATGTTCCATCTTTTGCTGATGATCAAGGACCAATGTGGGCGAAAATTGTCTCCAGATACATATGCATGTACATATGTATTGTTTCTTCCCGTTACAACAGCTGCTAAATGCTAATCGGTGCATGCTTTCTCCTGGGAAGCTATAGTTCCGGAAAATGGTTTGTCAAATTCATTTGTTTTGGTTAACTAAAGTTCCATTTTGCCAAAAAAATTAGCATGTTTGCTCCACCAATGCAATGCACACAACTACGGTTCCCTCACTTTTCAACTACCTCTCTCCAGCTAATGCCATTTTGTCAATGCGATACGCTCAAGCATTCGCCGCGTTCTTTGCAGCTGATGTGGCAGTATTTTATAAGTCCATTCTTGGTTTCGAATTTGGCTGCAGATTTGACAGCTGGGTGGATCCAATTTTGCCAAAGTTTCCGTCAAATTATATGACAAATTGGCAAAGAAAATAGCTGTTCGCCGTAGCTGCCCGGTGGAGTTGCTCCTAAGGACAGGTTTTTCCCCGGGCCAGTGTCAATCATGAAGATGCCTTCGGTTGGCATCGAGCCATCAATACAGTTCTTTGGATTCCATTTCATGGTCTTCCTTGCACATGTACTATTAAGTATATTTAACAGCAATACTTATATCGAGAATGGTGATGATGATGCATGCCCATGCATCATTTTTCATGCTCCAAATGTTTAGGGAATGGACTTTTACCTAGTCAATTAGCACATGCAAGGGTGTGTTTTTCTTTTTTTACCAAGACATGAAAGGGTGTTTTGATAAATTAATTCTTCGCCAATATAGTTGTTACAGGTTTTTGGATTAGTACGATTTTTTTGAGAACATCCTGAATCGAACAGCTCATAAGAGTTCAAGGAAATAGTAAAATTGAATCAAATTGTCGAACATGTGAAACCAAACGAGTCAAAAGTAAAAGGTGAACGCTGTTTGGTTTAATTCAGTTTCATAGATTCACCATCCCATGTATGAATAAGTGATAAAGTAATTCTTCGCGAATACAAATGTTACGGATTTTCGAATTAGTATGACTTTTTTGCAAACATCTTGAATCGAACCGTTGGTAAGGGTTCAAGGAAATAGTAAACCGAATCAAACCGTCACAACACGTGAAACCAAACCAATCAAAGTAAAAGGCAAACGCAGTTTGGTTTAGTTCTGTTAAACAGATTCACCATATATCTCAATAGTGCTTTCCTAGTGTTACCACCGACTTTTATCGAGTTTTAAAAAAAAAATATTAGCACTCCAATTTGTGGGCCCCACATGACCACTCATTTTCGATTGATCATGAAGAGTTTCTTGTCTAACTTTTAATAATGTGACCCTAATTTCAAATAAACACATTAAAAAAATACTACTCAGTAATAAATTTAGATTGGGCTACGTCAAGGAAAAAAGCACGTAGCAAACAACCACATTTGAAAAAGTCAGTATGTGATCGATCACCCCACCCAAAACAAAAAAGAAAGAAAAGAAAAAGAGAGTCGGTCGGTCGACAACCTTATCCTCCCCATTCTCCAGTCCAGTAGGTAAGACCAATCTCTCATTCGAGAAAGCTTCCTCTGAACTTTTCCATCATGAGTTTTCATTGTTCTCTTTTGGTCTGCCAACTGCTCCTCTCCAATAAAAGTATCCCTAGATTTTTAGACCGACATATATATGGTACTCCATTGACTTTCGTGCTCTCGATTCTTAACCACTCCTGTTATATTTGCCCACGGAAAATCCTTCAAAATACGCCAGCGCTACTGTTGAAAAATATTACGTCCGAATGAAAAATGCTTCAATACGCACCCGCTACTCTTGAAAAATATTACATCCATATTTAGTGAATGGTATGCCGCCTTAGATGAAATAAGATAGGCCTAATAGATTATGGTCCAAAATAAATAGTGGTATTTTGGAGCCACCCCTTAATATCATGTATCCCAAAAATATGGGGTGCATCCCTTAATATCATGTATCCCAAAAATATGGGGTGCATCGTAGCTTGACCCCTAACCTTTGCTAACCCTCGATTCCGTTTGTTCTGGTATAACCAAATCTTAGGAGACTAGCTAGGACCAAGTTAAAACTCAGATCACCACGTTCTGCGGCATCAGATTGAGATACAAAACCCTATCTTTTACCCTTTTAAAGAAGGCTATTATTCTATCCAAGAAGTAGGTTCCAGTCTGGTAGGAGTGAAACATTTACATTGTTCTGTGTAGACAACCATAAAAACAGTCCCGTCCAAAGACGGCGGCAACATGGTTATCCCCGTGATGGTAGTCCTGGGCTACCGAACAATTTCCAGTGTACAAGTTGATAGATTATTTTCAAGACTATAAAGACTGCAACCCCTACCATCACCAAGAGGTAGATGGTGTGCGTTCGCAATGCGAAGGATAATACGCCTGACAGGAGACTAGCCGAAAGGCGTCAAAGGCTTAAATATGTAATTGGGCAGTTACCAACGGATACAAAGAAATGTTGAAGCCAGAGAGATACAAATATAGACATTCTTCACCATGTATACTTACTTATTCATTGTAATTGTACACAGTACTCAGGAAGCCGAAGAACAAAAAAGAAGGCATGACAGCCGCCTCCAAACACGAAAAACAGTTTTACAACAGATTTGGGTAGGATCAGAGACCCTCTGCTATTCTTCCTCTTACAAACTCTTCAACCTCCAACATATCTATATATTTTAGTCTTCACTTTTCATTACTGTTGTTCTCATAATCTTATTCCTGTTGTTCCTTTTGTGTATGTGTGCCTCTGTGCCTTTACGGCATGTTGTTTAGGAGTTATCTGCAATAACATCTAACAGAGAGAGTGCCTGCAAAATTCAAGACGATAGTTTAGTTTATCATTGGATTTCCAATTATGATGATCGATGCGCTAATTTTGAACGGATTTAAACTGGTTAATACCTCGGGAATGTTTAGTTCAAGGCGGAACTTAGGGCCGTCGTAATGATGGAGAATCGGGCGGAAGGAGTCCTCTTCCAATGGCTCACACAGTTTCCTTGTCACAACGCGCACCTGCCACAAACACGGAGCAAATTCCCAAATGAGTTTTGCAAGCAGAACATGACGAAACAATATAAAAATTTGAAACGGCAAGATAGCTAGAAATGTCAAATTAGCAAACCATGATCTAAAACTAATCGAAATCCAGTCAAAATACCTGAGCAGGGAAGCGTGATTCGCCAGGGTTCTTTTTGTCCTCCCATGCTGTTGGATCAATATTTGTTCCTCCAAAGCTTGCAGCCTGAGGAGACCATTTTCAACTAAGTTAGTTGAACAATCCTCAACAACTAAATCGTGAATAGAGTTCTTACCAACCAAAAATATAGAAATTGCTATTAATAGATTTAGAAGAGAAATAAATACAAACCTCAAAAACGCCATGGAGTTGGTGGGTGGAGTAGTTGTAGAGGAAAAGGGGCAGGCCTGGGGTTATTTGCCGAACTGAATCACGGTAGCGGGGAGGCAAACCTGGAAGTTCATTACAGAAAACATTAATCAGGAGAGGATACGATGAGAGAAAGTCTTCAAACTAAAAAACTCAAGAGGACAAATGGATTAACAAGGCATCAACTCCTGTAATCTGTGCTTGGCTGTCATTGAAGCATATTTGTTTTGGAAGATAGACCATATCGGCAATTAAGTCAATCTGAAACTTCCTAGTTTGATTCATCGTGATACCAACTCTAGGATATCATTTATGTAAATCTCGGATCAAATCCGAAATCGACCTCTCCACAACAAGGCATATCCTAAATTAGTTATGGCTTTCCCCCACCAAACCCATAAGAATATTTTGTTCCTTTGAATTGGTTTGATGAGTATTTTGTTCCTTTGAATGGTTAGACAAAACAATCCCGTCAAATATGAGAAATTGAATAACTTTTCAACTAAAATTGGATGGTTGAATTAGTGACCGCGAAAAGCTCATCTAAACCAACCCTCCAAACCCCCTAAATCAACCCTCCAAACCCACATAACCTACACACAGAAAAGTTGAACCTTCCATGCGATTGGAACATGGAATGTTTCATTCACCTTCTTAATAACCCCCCATGTTAGGTGGGTCATCAAAATCGGACCCTTACAAAGATCAGAGAAATTAAAGGCCCGTCTAATTATTTTTGTCTGAATCTAGATTCAGATTCTAATTGACATACAAAATATAAGCAAATAAGATACGATAAACAAACGGGGCCTTGAGTCGATAGTTAAAAACTCTTATTCATGTTTCAGATCAGGGCATGGTCAGCCCAAATTACCCGGAAGGAGAACTCATCGAACCCATGAATCAAATAATCATTCTAGTATGCAAATCATTTGTCACTATTCAACCGGAATCAATGGATCCTTATTACATCAATCTATTTTAACATATAATTGTGAGAAAAAGAAAGGAAAAACAAACTGCATAGAGAAAAGAGTAATAAGGAGAGACATACCGAAGAGCTGCCTCTTGAGATTCTCTTCCATGGTATCATTGTTGCAAACAAAGATGTACCCACCAACAGTCTCATTCCTCGGCAGAGACTCCGACGGGGGAAGCGTCTTGAACCTCTTATCCACACCGTTATTCTTCTCGCCGTTATCCTTATCCTTATTCCCATTCCCATTCTTGTTCTTCTTCCCCAATTTAGTCCCGTTGTTATGATGGTTATTGTGCTGATCCTCCACACCCTTCCCATTCCCACCCTTGTTATACTTCGAACCCACAAAAAACCCGTTGTTGTTGTTGTTATTCTGATTAAAATTCACCAGAGGCTTCGAATAAAGTCCCTTGTTAAACCCACCGTTGTTAAGCCCCACCATGTTGTTATTATTCTGCTGCGGCTTCCAACCATCGTTGAACGCGTTCAAATCCGACCCGTTGTTGATCTTCCACCCGTGGTTGAACCCGTTGAAGTCGGACTCGTTCTGCTTAAACGGACTCGACGGGGCCACCGCACCAAGCCCGTAATTAAACCCGTTGAAATCCGTTTCGTTCTGTTCGAAAACAGAACGGGACGGGTTAAAACCCGACTCGTTCTGCTTAAAAACAGACGAGGGGTTCACCAGGTTGCCGTGGTTGAACCCGTTGAAATCGGACTCGTTCTGCTTGAAAAGCGACGTCGGGTTAGCCGAGCCGCCGTTGAGCTCTCCGCCTACCCTAGCGTCGAAATTCCGCCTCTCCTCGGCGGGTTTCTTCGCCGACGCGTACGAGTTGGTGCTCCACAGCGAGTTGAAGTCGGATTCGTTGATCAGCTTCGGGTTGGCGGACGGATTGGCCGCCGAGTTAATGTCGCCGCCGACGCGGATGTCGAAGTTGCGGCGCTCCTCGGGGCGCTTGTTGTTGTTGTTGTTGCTCCATATGGAGTCGTTGAGGGAGAGGTTGGACAGGCTGAGATTGTTGGTGTGGACCCTGAGTTGGTCGCTGAATTTCCAGAAGGACTGCTGCTGGTTGTTCTCCATATCTGGGCAGTAGTACAGTTCAGATCTCAGACCAGTCTTTCTTTGCGTGTAGAGAGAGAGAGAGATGCAGTAGAATTGTGGGATTATTGTAAAAATAGAGGAGTAGGGTTGAGGTATAAATACGAAAGAGGGAAAAATGGAGAAATTTCTGGGAAAGAGAAGGTGGGGGCGGGGGGAGGTGAGGTGGAATCGCGTGTCGAATTGTCAAAGCAGAGTTAATAATTAGGACGTAAATAGTGACGTTTTTTTTGGGTTTGTGGTTGAGGGGATTGGGACTGGAGAGAGTGTTGATGACGGCAATAAACGCGTTTATCTGGAGGAGTGGGAAAGAGAAAGGTGACGACTAGGAGAGAATATCTAGCCTCGTTTCTACTACTCAGCTAATGTGGAGTAGTATAAAAGTTGTAGATTACAATTTTTTTTGTTTTATTCATTTTTTTTTTGCATTTGTTACTTTTGGACTAAATATTTATGTATTCTTGGTTCGTTCCGATGAGAGAATTTGAAAAAATAAAAAAAATAACTATTACCTAATTTTTTTGAGAAATATCCAAGAAAAAAAATCTAAAAATTGACCTTTGGATTTTTTTTTCTTGGATATTTCAGAAATATACTTGTGTAATTAGCATTTTTTATTTTTTTTTGATTCTTTTTGTCCAGACGAACCAGTAATACATAAAAATTTAGAGCAAAACCAACACATGTGTAAAAAAAATATTTGAATAATACAACAAAACAGTTGTAATCCATAACTTTTAGATTAGTTTTAGTGCGTATCTGGAGTGTTCATTTCCGTAATCGATGGTTCAAGTATATTTGTTAACTCTTATCAGAAAGAGTTAACTTTGACCGATAATAGTTCTTCGGCGAATCTGAACCATCTATTGCAGAAACGGATGGTCTAGATGCACACTACAAGTAATGCACTACAGCAGTGGCGTAGCCAGGAATTTAGTTCGGTGGAGGCACCATTGAGCATGGTCTTAAAATTTTCTATCTTTTACTTATAGTAAACAACCATAACATGAAAAAAAAAATGAACTTAAAGATATAAAATTGCTACAATACACATATATATAATTAGTCTTTATGGAAAATAAGTACGTAAAAGAGTACTTTTTAAAAAACTTGACAAAGATACATAGGATTAAGTATTATAAGAGAAAAATGTGTATAAATTTTTAATACAAATTATGATGCTATTTATAATTTGGGATAAAAGTGAAATTATTAAAAATTGGAGTGGGGGCGCGTGCCCCTACTCGTCTCCATGTGGCTCCGCCACTGCACTACAGGACCATCGGATCCCTTTGTGGTGTGGTTGTGGTTGTGGTCTGCTACTTCAATTGCCTTCACCGCCACGTATTCACATGAGCCTTTTTCTTTTGAAGGTGAAGGTTTTTTCCTAACATCTATTAAAAAAATTATTCATCTCAAAAAGTAAAGTATCAAGTTTGGTCATTCACCTATAAGTGAATATTACTATCACTCTATGTGAAGTTCATACCGAGTCTCATTTCATGAAGTTTGATTTTTAGCTAATAGTATTGTCAAAATTTTAGACCAAGAGTTAAATTATTGGATCAATTTTGTTGATACACCATTCGGTCAATTCTGAGTAACTCAAAAAATTAAGCCGCTCAAATTGAAGGTATCTCACCATCAAAGTAGAGATAGGAATGAATTTCACATAAAGTTGATGCAGGATTTATTGTTTTTTTGGAAGGCCAATTTTGGACCCCACAAATATGATTCAAATTGCTCGTTATTTCTAATTTTTTTTATTGGTCCATTCAAAAAAAATTAGTTCAATCAAATATCGGTAATAACTTTTTCTAAATTTGGAATTGACTTTCAAAAATTATGTTGGTCAAGTAATAATTACTACTACAGTATTACTATCTCCGTCCCAAAATCTTTGGCTTTTTTTTTTTTTATATTTGTACAATTCTTTAAACTCTTAGAGCATCTCCAACGGGAGATGTCAAATCTGACGTGAAGCTTGCAACGGTAATATTTGACACTAAGGCTCTGTTTGTTTCAACGTAAAATGTTTTACGCCTGAAAACATTTTTCATATAAAATGATTTTTACAAAATTATAGTTTTCGTATTTATTTTCCGCTGTTTGGCTGGTAGTTTTAAAATACTTTTTTAATACAATTATTTTTACCCCAATCGATTAATGGGAGGGTTTGGAGTAGTTTTTTTTTAATCCATACTCTATAGTAAAGGATATGAGAGTACATAAGAGAGGGGGGGGGGGGGTGCAGAGACCTTATCTCTGATTGGCTTCGGGTGAAGAAAGTGAAAAGAAGGGAGAGAGGTAATTCATGTGAGAGAGGGAAGGGGGAACGGAATTGGAGAGATAGGGAGAGGAGTTGTTAACTGCTGGGTTCCAGAGAGGAGATCGACGAAAATGGTAAAATGACTTACGGAGGTTTCGCTGGTAAGTCATTTTACATCAATTGTGGGAAAATATTTTACAAGTAAAACATTTTACTCATAATTTCTGCAACCAAACACTAAAAAATGAGTAAAACATTTTATCCAAAAATATTTTACGTCCAAACAAACGGAGTCTAATTGACAATCCAACCTAGATGCCTTCTGTTATGCCAAATCTTATGTGGCTTCTGACATGGATGAATGGGGGAGGAAGTATGCCAAATTTGACTATCTACACCTTGCCTGCCAAATTTCAAAAAATGACAGTTTGGATTTTGAAATTTGGTATAAGGGTTGGGAAGGAAAATTTTGATGTCAAATTAGAGATGCCAAATTGCCACGTCAGCCTTCAAAAAAATTTGACATCCCCAATTTGATATCAAGGGTTGGAGATGCTCTTATATATTTCAATTTATGATGTTTTTCATAATTTTAAAAACTTTCTATTATAGATATAATAAAAACTATCAAACAAGATATGAATTGCATATTTTTGAAAATTCATACTGAAAGAAATACGAGTTTAAAAAACAACACAAATATAGAAAAAGCCCAAATATTTTGGGACGGAGGGAGTATTTTATTTTATTTTGATCCGGCACTACAGTATTATTTCGAAACGTATTTATCCTGAAATAGAACTAATCAACACATGTGGAGAGAGAGAGAGAGAGAGAGAGAGAGAGAGAGAGAGAGAGAGAGAGCATGTGAGGAGAGAGAAAGGGAGCGTGTTGGTGAGGGAAGAGTGGGCCGGGTCCGTCGGTAGCGGGGAATGGGGTGGTTGAATTTTGAGTGGGATTCTAGAAGGTCTTCTCTTGTGGTGTAAGGTTATGTTCACACTTGGAGCAGCTTTCATTCGATTTGCTTGGGTGCTAAGGTAAAGTCTCTCTCCCCCTTTTTTTTTATTTTTTATAATTATTAATCTCCTTATAACTGATGATGACAAGGTCAGTCTCTCGCCGCACCCCGTGACTTTGTATTTTCGCAGGTGTCGTACAATTTGCGGACACAAGTGGATATATACTCCTTCCGTCCCATTTTTATTTTTTTTATCGTTCTTTCAATATTTATATCATTCAATATGAATCTCAAAAAATATGCAATATAAATCTTATTTGATAGTTCTTGATTAGATGTATAATATAAAATTTTCAAAATTATGAAAAATATTGTAGATTGGGAGCCATAAGCGTTGAAAGAACGACACGAAAAACGAAAATGGACAATAAAAATAGGAAGGAGGGAGTATTAAGCAAGCCCGTCCCGGAGGAAAGACGAGGAAAGCTTGCGTCTCAGGCTCCCAATTTTTTAAAAATTAGGGACCTCCGAAATTTAGAGACTGTTATACTGTAGTATGTATATATAATAAAAAAGTTCATTATAAACAAGAAAGATTGGTTATACTAAGATAATTGCTACTACTTTTGCGCTAAATAATATAAGAAAATTGATACGCAAGTTATACTTTTGAATTCTTGTAAGAATCACATTTTTTTTTTTTACCTAATACAAGTTGTTTTCATTTGCTATTGATTTAGGCTGTTGATTTGTCATTCCTTTTTTTTTAACTCCACTCTCTTACAAGTGTATTTTTGGTGTATTTTAGCATTAACAAAAAAAAGATAATTGCTACTCTGTACTACTTTTGCGCTAAATAATATAAGAAAGGTTATACGCAAGTTATACTTTTGAATTCTTGTACGAATCACATTTTTTTTTTACGTAATACAAGTTGTTTTCATTTGCTATTGATTTAGATCGTTGATTTTGTCATTCTTTTTTTTTAACTCCACTCTCTTAGAAGTGTGTTTTTGGTGTATTTTAGCATTAACAAAAAAAAAGATAATTGCTACTACTTTTGCGCTAAATAATATAAGAAAAGTGATACGCAAGTTATACTTTTGAATTCTTGTAAGAATCACAATTTTTTTTTACCTAATACAAGTTGTTTTCATTTGCTATTGATTTAGGTCGTTGATTTTGTCATTCTTTTTTTTTAACTCCACTCTCTTACAAGTGTATTATTGTTTATTGCAGAATTCTACCGTCAACCCACAAGACTGACTATAGTGCTTTCCATGTGCCATAAAAAGAGAGTCATACAAAATTCCTTATTTAATGCCTGGCAGGCTTCCGGTTAAAGCACAATGACCATGTTGGCCTTGTGCGTTCCCCACTTCCCGTTAATTTTGATTTCCAAAACTCCAATTCATGCGGTGAACAAGTGCTCCTCCACATAAATGACAGCTCATCCCCAATTAAGAAAGGCAGTGGGCCAAGAGCATCTGTAGTAGCCTCTTTATATCACCCGTTAGGCTACTTTAGCGAGTGAAAATAAAAAACACACCTGCACCATGCCCGCTCAAGACTCATTAAAATAACCAAGTGCTACACTACTCGTGACAAAGCACGAGGCTCTATTCACTCGTTCAGCAATAAAAAATAATATTTAAGCACTGCACCTGTTATCCAAAGGCTTTTATCCCTGCACAATAATTGCACCTATTACCACCGCTCCATCAGTGACAAACAATCAAACCAACCAACAATTGAAAAAAAACTTGGTCCAAACCTTAATCGTTGCATCGATCTATCCCATACAGTGGCTGGTTCCGTCGCCGGCGAACACATGATGCTCGTCTTGAACGGCAGGTCAGTTCTGGTGACGATCGGATCTTGGGCCTGTCCTCATCGCCGTGTTTGGTTTGAACAGAACAATTCAAAGAAGGGTTTTGTTTGGTGGGTAGAGAGTAAAGTGTGTGAGAGAGAGAGAGGTGTTTAGTTTGGGTGTTTTTTTTTTTTTAGAATAAAATATAATATTTTTAATGGAATAGTTTTAATGTAGAGAGTCTGATACAATAGACATTTTAAAAATAGATAACTAAAGTAATAAAGTGACTTTTTAAGGTGTAAATTGGTCCAAAATGTGGATGCTCTAAAGCATACTTGCTCCGTTTCATAAAATTTAGTCGAACTACATAAAATTTTTGAACTTAAAAATAATATACTTAATGAAATAATTTTTGTACAATATAAATCTTATTTAATAGATCTCGATGCGATATTCTGTACTTTGCCAAAAAAATTTAAAAATTATTTTAATAAGTACATTATTTTTAAGGGAAAATAACGGTTCAGGAAGTGTTTTGATAATTAATACCCGTTAAGGATAAACTAAGAATATTTGTTAATGCTGAAAATATTTTTGACGGATATTAATTATCAAAATATGTCCTTGGCCGTCATTTTCCCTTCATTTTATTGGACCCTTTTGATGTACAAGAAGAAGGTGAATGAAGAGGCCCTGTTTGGTTGGTTTGCATGGGCCCATTTTGAAGGTCTTCTCTCTTTAAAGCGGATATTTTTTGCATGGGCCCATTTTATTGGACCCTTTTGATGCACAAGAAGAAGGTGAATGAAGAGGCCCTGTTTGGTCGGTTTGCATGGGCCCATTTTGGAGGTCCTCTTTCTTTAATAAAATGGATATTGTTTGCAAGGATGCTAAACGAACCAAGCTACCTGAGTTTGAATTTGTATTTGCTTGTCAAAAGCTTGTTCAAAATTGGTTTGTTATGGCTAGTTACAAACTATGCTTAAATATATATGTGTATTTTGTTAAAAGTTTTAAACCAAGCTCAAACAAGCTAAAACTCGGTTGGTTTGGCTTTATGATGTATAAAAAAGTAAAAAAACTCAATTTACTCGAGATTGATTAAATAATCTCGTTTGAGATCATTTCAACAAACAAGCTAAGCACGATCATGTTTTTGAAGTTTTCAAAACCAAGCTTTAATCAATCGCATGTTTGACTCGTTCGTCTAGACAAGAGTCAAGCATGGCACACTAAAAACAAAAAGAATGAAAAAAACATAGTAAAGCCTGTGACCCTAAAAAGCAAAGGAGGAACAAAAGTTACACCTCTTTTTTTTTTTTTTTGAGATTCAAACAAGAAGTTACACTAAATAGCTAGTTTTTGTTCTTTAAATCGAAGTTCTATATCCAGGCTGAATGTCGACGGCACCCCTCCACTAGCTACTGTCATTCACCTTGATGACCACCGTCATCTCTCCCGCCACCACTAACCACCAGGTCCACCACCATCAACACATGACAACCATTACTAAAATAAAAGAGAACAAACACAGATTAAATAATCAAAACTTAATATTTGTATCAATTCACTTGTTTTTAATTCATCTCTTAAAAAACTTTTTTCCCATATTAGTTAAACCTAATCTACTTTATACCAGAAGACTTGGGGAGGGGGACGGGCTTACGGGAATCGAACCCTGTCCATGTCCATGTCCATGTCCTCCTCCAGTCCGTTTTTAATTTTGTGACCATTTTTCGAGCACATTTTGATGATCGGCTCTGTTCATTTTGATTGTTGATTGTTCAGGCTTTTCTTTTCCTAACAAAGGGAATTAAAAACCTTAATGTAATAGGTCCCAGTTGAGAGAGACTTGAATTTTCATGAAACTTCAAGTGTTCGATCTTCAGATTCGGATGTCACAGAAAAAGCCCTAAAAATTGAATTCAAGCTACCGAAACCCAAATGCATTAATTTAAGCTGTTTGATCTTATTATGACATCTTTCAAACCATATGATAGAAATTTAATCTCAATATAGGGCTTGTATAAAAGAAAAATTCATACTTCGATTGTGTTTTGTAGACTTTTCTTTTCCTAACAAAGGGAACTAAAACCTTAATGTAATAGGTCTCCGTTGAGAGAGACTTGAAATTTTGCAACTTAATTGTTTTATATAAGCATAGTTTATTGGTGTTATTTTTTTTTGACAAATTAGATCATCCCAGATAATATATATAAGAAAAATACAGTACAAGAAAAACGGACACTGCCGGTTCAAAAATACAGAAAACAACAAATAAAAACAAAATACACCAAACAAAACAAACCAAAAAAAAAAAAAAGCGTCTGGAGCCAAGACGCTAGAGTCGGACCCGTCTATCGCACTTGTGAAGAGGGGTTGGAGTGGCCAAGTATGGACACAAAGCAAACTCTCTTGGATGGATCCACCGCACCAACTTGAGCTCATTCCCGCCAAATACTGAATGCTGAAACCGCTATAGACACTGCCACCGTTGCCACTGAATTGGTTCCAAGAAACCAAATTTAGAACTCTAGATCAGGTTTTCTAAGGAGAGAATCTCAACTACTTAACAACCATGGACCTAGGGAGGGAAGAAGTCTGGAGATGGGAGAAGAGGAAGGAAGATGGTGGGGGAGGGGAAAAAAGAAGAAGTCCACAGCTTCTCTCTCTAAAAGGTATGTATTTTGATTTTTGTTAGAATTGTATTTCCAATCCAACGGTAAAAAATATGTATCAATCCAATGGTGAAAAATATAATCACTCTTCCATATTATATAGATATAGATAACTCTAGACACTTAGGAAGGTTCTAAATATAATCTTTCAACTACTACATTTTCAAATCCAATCTTTTTACAAAAGAATGGCTTTGAAAAGATATTTCCCACAACATCTACAAATGTTGGTTTATAATATAAGGACTTATATGTGTGTACAAAATAAACAAAAACTGCTCGGATGAAATTTTTTTCGGTCATTTTTTTTTACTGATTTCTCGTGGGTACCCTAAAAATCATGTTCTGAACATATTGAGCGGTTTGGATTATCGAAATTCAATTGAAAAAGAGAAGTTCATATTTTATTAAAATGAGGTGGTCCTTATGGGAGACGGTCCAGACGGACTATATATGGTTTGGTAAAAGATTAGGAGCAATGGCGGAACCACATGCAGGCTGTATTGGGCTATAGCCCATGTGGTTTTCTGGAAAACCAAAAAAAAAAAAAATTATATTTATAATTTTAGCTCAATTCTTTTTTCTTTTTTCTTTTTAGCTCAACCTATCCCACCAACCCAATTTGGCCCAGCCTTCTCAGCCTCCCTGTTAACATACGTTCTCTTCCTTTCTCCTACGTTCTTTCTTTTCTTACGTTCTTTGTCGTTCTCTCCATCTACCACCGTCAAGGGATGGTTCTTGTTGATTATTGAAAGCTAAAACCCCAGTTAAACCGATTCAAGAAATTTCATAAAAATCTAGTTAATTCAGCTGGTGTGCTTAGATTTGCTCTTATATATATATTGTTAAATGCAAAGCACTAGTCGGTGTACTTAGATTTTTATTGATTTCGTTGATGTAGAACACTGGCTGGTATGTTTAAATTTTAAGATGTTGGTTCTTACAATCTTATTTTTTTAGATTTAAATTATCATGGAACATCAAAAAAATTTGAAGCGTTTTTTGATATTTGTTAATGTCTACGGATTTTTATGGGAGCGTTTTTTTCTTTATATTATGCATATTAAAATTACTATTGCATTAACTCTTAAGAAATAGATATCTGAATGTCTAGATCTGCTGGATATTCACAATATGCGAGATAAGGGTATGATGGTGATAGTGCTAGAAATTCGCGTGGTGTATTAATAAATTACAAGCGTTTTTTCATAGAGGTTACCTGTATGCATATTATATAAACTGTTTTACCCACCAAAATAAATTTTAGGATTGCCCAGGACAGAATCTATTCCTGATTCCGCCCTTGATTAGGAGCAAAGGCATGAGAAAAGATTCTAAGAAAACGGCATGAGAAGGTGTTGGCACATGGACGTAAGGGAAAGTTTAAGGAAAGCAATAAGCAAGTTGGGACGTTCATTTCGAAAAGGTCATCATGCATTTTCAAAAAAGAGACCTCACATGCAGACATAATTATTTAAACTTGGCCGATACCATTGCAAGTTGTGACATTACCAAGTAATTTAGATGACTCCTATACCAAATATGTAATGTTCCTTCTTTTTCTTTTTCTTTTTTCTTCTTCCCCTTTGATTGTTTTGTTGCTGAAAAACCAAATGTGTATGTACGTATATGGCTTTCCTGTTGGGATGGTGACATATATAGATCAAAGAAAAAACAGTGATTGTTATAACTAATTAGTATATGTTATCTCTTGCTCCATTTTTATGTACTCATAGTAGTTTAAGTTCGTACTCTAAATTTGGGATAGTGAATGACACGTAACATGTTGGGATTTTTACCACAAGGTATAGAAAACCACATCTTAATCCCCATTAAGGTAAGATAAAATATACATAATTACCACTGGGTGTACTTTTTACAAAATACATTTACTATTAATGGAAGTACCACCATAGGACACTCTAGGGTTTAGGGTACCCTAGGATTTAAGTTTTTGCGCTTTCATAGAGACCTGGGGTTTAGATTTAGGCACTTTAATAGGAATTTTAGGATGCATTTTCTTATTTAAGGGTTTTAGCGATTTAGACACTTTCATCGGTATCTCAGGGTTTAGGCATTTTTATAGGATACTTTAGAGTTTAGGCATTTTTATAGAGTACCCTAGGGTTTAGGTACTTTCAAGATTTAGAGTTTTAGTTATTTTCATAGGGTTTTAGTGTTCCATCATGTTTGACTTCTTTTTTTCCTTCATTTGTTTTGTTGGTTTGGAAGTAATTAATCCCACATTAATTAGATGCAATTTGGGTTTTAGTGCATGCATTATAGTGTTGTGCCCCGAGTGGATCAATCTAGAGCCAAAACAAACGCACACAAACACGAACACAGAAGAGATACATGGAATTCTCTAAAATCGGGTACGTCCACGGAGGTAAATGGAGCAATATTTATGGAGACAAGCTTTACAAGGGAGTTCTCTCTCAAACTCACTACACTCTCTCGAGTCTCTCCGTATCTACATTACTTACCCTCACTGACCTAAGCTTTACAGAGCTCTACAGTCTCACACTGAGGATTTTTCTCATCAGGTCTCTCTCTCAAGAGAGATACAGAATACAAAGACAGATCGAAGCTCCATTTAGAGACTGAGCTTGGAGTCCTATCCATTTCGCATGCCAGACAACTCATTTTATTCTTGGCTGGCTGAAGATGACTGGCAGGGAAGTAGATGGCACACTAGTCTTCTCTGGTGTGCCAGCAACAGTGAGGATGGGAGCCACCCAAAGTCAACATATAGTCATGTATTTGTATCCTTGATTAAAAAAGGGGTGAAAAGAGGCAACTTCCAAGTTTTTTGTTTCTGTCAATCATTAGAGCAAGTTTATGAGATGATGTGAAATGGCCATTTGAGCTATTTTATCAAAGGAGAACTGAAAAAATAAGTTGCAGTAGAAGAGGTAAAAAGGGACGTAAAATAACTTTAAAGAATTGATTAGGTATTAATACCTAACAATTGTTCATCAGGAATTCTATTTGTTTGATTATTTAATTCTCTTTATCTCCCTCTTCCTTTTCCCCTCTCTCTCTTAGATTATAATAATAGGATAAAAAAAAAGGTTGAAAAAATGTGTATTTTAGTAGAGAATATGTTAAATAGATAGTATTGGTGTAGTGTTAAAAAAAATATGAGTAGGTAAAATAAAAAATGTGCACTTATCACAAATTTTTTTAACTAAGAAGGTGTTCCACTTTTAGAAAAGTTTCTTTTTTTTAAACTAAGGTAATTTCAAACTTAAATCTAATGAAATGAAAAATATTTTTCTAATTTTTTTTTGCACCGTTTAAAAGATCTCAATGAGATCTATCAAACAAGATCCATATTGATAGAAAAATTATTTATGTAAACACATGACTTTTGAGCTTGAAATTACTTTCTTTTTCTAAAAATTATTTTTTCCAGAAATCGGAACAACCTCTAAGTATTAGTAAACTTTCTTTTAGAAGCTACTCTAAGAAAAGGGGATAGGGGCATCATACCCACAACGCCTTTTATGGGGCTTGAACCCTGACCTTTACTAAAGGGTCCTTTAGAAAATACCATCTCGTTGGAGCAATACAAAACTTGGTTTTGGTTATCCTAAAAGTTACAAATAACGCAGATAAAGCAGACAATTACTTTATTCGTTGTTTTGATTTTGGACGTTTAAGGTTCCCGTGGCATTTTGGATCAAAGTGATCAGTTGTATGATCGGACGCTTGTTTCTTGCTCTGGTTTGGATGCCTAACTTGGTATGCGTTCCTTTGGCTACAATGCTGTTCTTATTGATTCATTTTTCGATGTATCCGTGTACGAGTTCCAATAAACATTTCTTTGCCGATAAAAAAAAATTGGTGAGCATTAGAATATATGATTCATGTGATTTTTGGAGTCGTACAAACTAGAAACTAATTAAGACCCGATCAATCATGAACATAAGCTTAATCATTTTTGATGTACTTTTTGTCGGTAGTCTGCGCGGAATTTGTTTTTTTTGGCTCAAAACAAGAGAAGGCATTACAAAATTCACATACACAATATAATAAAACAAATTAAATTATGGGGTACGATGAGATTATGATCACTCACGCAGGCCCACTTCAATAAGCCTACCAAAATCATAAAACTTGGCAAAATCTAATTTCCACCCGGTGGGTTGACGGTAGTTTGCAGCACGCGTTCACAAAGGTTGGATTCGTACACTAAGGCTCCGTTTGTTTAGACGTAAAATATTTTTCGGTAAAATATTTTACCTATTTTTCGGTATTTGGTTGTGTAAAAAATGACGAAAATATTTTACATGTAAAACATTTTCCATCAATTGAATGAAAATGACTTACCCTTAAATTTTCCGTAAGTTATTTTCCGAAATGAACCTGTTGCATTCTCTTGCAATTCTCACTGCTCAGTTTCTTCGACCGCCAATCCTGACATACGTTCAATTCCAATAATCTCATATCTATCCACCGTTTAAACTCCCCACCTCCCTCTTTACACTATTTTGTTGATTTTCGAAAATATTTTCGAGTGCCAATCAGACACCAAAAAATAAAAATTTGAAGTTTATTTTTTGAAAAAACAATTTACATGAAAAACATTTTACATCGAAACAAACGGAAACGACAATAACTTTTTGTACGTGGATCAAGGCAACAGCAGGTTTAAAGAGATTCAAACCAAATTGAATTTAATTGACAATATTGTCCTCATCCCCCTTCAAGCTTATCCTTCCATCTCTCTCTCTCTCTAAACTGTAAGGCTCTGTTTGGAACCTATGGAAAATGAGGGAAAAGAAAGGAAAATAAAGAATTTTCCCTAATGATTGTTTGGTTGTAGAGAAAGAGATAAGAAAATAAAGATTTTGAGTGTGGTGAATAGTAAATTTTCCCTCTCATTTTCCTTCCCTTTTCTTTTCCTTTCTTTTCTTTTCCTTTCCCTGGGTTCCAAACAGAGCCTAAATTTACCTCTCCCCAGGAAGTTTCAAGTACTGGTGGTCAATCCACGCTCACGCTCGTCTGATAGTATTTTCCTCGTTCATTTTCTTTGTTCTCTCGTCATTTTTATTTTTTGATGTCATCTTCCTTCTGTTCGATCTTTGTGCTGGGCTCCGATCTGTGAGTGCTCGTTGCAGTCTTCCTTTCTCGGCGATCTTGCAACCAATCTTTGGTGGAAACTTTTATGTTCTCTGTAGATAAGAAGTGTTGGATTTTAACAATATTTCCTACATCTCGTCATCAGGAAAGATTTGTGGTCAAACTTAGAAATTGTCCACACTCTACAGTGTGGTCTGTTTACATAGTATCAATTCTCTCTCTCTCTCTCTCTCTCTCTCTCGATTTATTTAAGTTTTTTATTTTGGGTACTCGCCTAAACTAGTAGGAGTGAGACTTTTGATTCCAATTTTCAGCGTCTCGGAATTTTTGTATTTTATCGTACTAGTAAAACCAAATACTCACTCGATTTAGGGTGTAAAAAAAGAAGAAGAGAGATGTGAGAAGGACAATGGATATGGAAAACAGAGATGGAGGAACAGTGAGGTGATCTTGCTCCATGTAAATCTAAGGGAGAATGTACTGATTGTAATACAAGCTCCATCACAAAGCTCAAAAAAAAAAATTAATTGGATACATAATTTCCAGCTTCAAGCCAAATTTCACACAAAAAATTCCTAATCAAAACACGTGAAAGCATCTTCAACCATGACCCATTTTAAGACCGAAATTTAAAATTTGGACAAAATTCACAAAAAATCCTCTCAAATCTTTGATTCAAATCCTTTTCCATTATGGGTTTTATCTATTTATTTTCCAAATTTGAGATAACTTAAGTCTCTCTTCATTTTTTTTCCAATATTCTAACGGCTCTTTTCTCTTTTCAATGACTCTTTTCATGTCATTCTGAGAGCATGGTGTCGGCTTTTACAAGCTTGGATACTTGCAGCTCTTTCTCTCTCTCATGGCCGCTACCGCCCGAACGAGTTCCTAAGACGGAAAAGAATAGAGGATATATGGATCAGAGTTCTGTAGCTGGTGGTAACTGGTAGACTGTTTGGGTGGTTGGCGGTAGTTATGGAGATGAGCCGAGTTCTTCTTATTTTTCTTCATAGTAGTCAGTCACTTTCAACCCCAAATCAAATTTGTTCCCTTCTATTATTTACATTATAATTGTCATTCAATACTTAACAAAATAATATATTTGGTAAAAAATTATTTTGTCATTGGGGAGAGTCTGACCCAAAATGAGTTTTTACCTAAAATTTGACTCAAATTTAAGTAAAATTTTGAATCAAATCTGGAGATGCTCTAAACTAAAAGCCCTTTTTCCAAAATCCCCAAATTTCATTGCAATTTGGGTTTGCACTTCGTTGATCGACATTTCGTCTGACAAAGTAAATATGGGCGTCCTCCCAGTCTAATTTTGAGCTTGTGGTCGGCGGCGAGAAGCAAAGACGCAGGGGAACGCCGTCGGCGGTGGTGCCGCGAAGGACCCTGTTTTTCCTGAAGTGTTCCGTTTCTTTCAAGATTTGTCTCAAGGCTGAAATTGAAAGAGAGATGGTATATCTGGTGGGTGGGACCAAAGGCGGAATCAAAAATTAATTTTGTCCTGAGCTAATTTAAAATTTTTTTGGTGGACAAAATAGTATATATATATAATATGCATATGGACAATTTCTAAAAAATAAGGCTTGTAATCCATTCCATACACCACGCATATTGCTAGCACCATCATGTTCTTGACCTCGCATATTGTGGATGTCCAAATTATAATGAATGATGACATCAGATATCTATTTTTAAGAGTTAATGCAGTGGTGTTTTAACATGCACAATATAAATGAAAAAAATGATCTTGTAAAAACCTTTGGAGATCAACAAATCTTAAAAAACGTTCCAGATTGTTTTTTTTTGCTGTTCCATTATAATTTAAACTTAAAAGAGTAAGATTGTACAAACCAACATTTTAAGCACACTAGATAGAGCTCTCCATAAACTAAATTAGTAAAAATCTAAGCACAATAATTTGTATTTAACAAAATAAGAGCAAATCTTATCTCAACAATCAATACTTTGCATTTAACAATATAAGTACAAATCTAAGCACACTGACCAATGCTCTGCATAATAAGAGAATACTTATAGATCTGAAGTCTCGCGATTCGACTTATTGCCGACTGAAATCATCTGGATGGTGGGTTGGGCTTGGCTGAATTTTGGATGGCGAGTAGGGCTGAATGGGATTGTGATCAGTTGAGTTAAAATTATTTAACATGAAATTTTACATATAAATAATATTTATTTGTTTTTGTTTTCTGGAATTGACCAGGGCTGTAGCCCAAGAGAGCCTGTGGTAGTTCTGCCATAGGGTGGGACCCAGGTAGCATTATTGAAGGGGTGTTTTTGTCTTTTAATTTTATATGTTAAAGTCTTGGAAAATGATACACTCACTGCGGCTCCCCCACCGCACCGTCCACCACACGCACGTTGGGCCCACTTCGGCCATCGGACGGCCGATCCGAGCTGACCAAAAATTCTATAAAAAAAAAAACCGAGTGGGCTTACTTGGGAATAAATGGCATCCGATGTGTGTAGATGCTTGATCCGAACTTCCATTTTTAACGCTTCAGATCATCTAATTTTTGGAAGTTCAGATCCAGTACTTACACATGTCAGATGCCATTTATTCTCTATTAGGCTCACTTGGTTTTTTTATAGAATTTTTGGTCGGCTTGGATCGGCCATCCGGTGGCCGGAGTGGGCCCGACGTACGTGCGGTGGATGGTGCAGTGGGGGAGCCCGCCGTCGGCGTATCATTGTCCTAAAGTCTTCTACCTTTCACTGACATTCTGAAAGGATCATCTGTCCTTTTTGTTTATTGTACGATTGAACAGGCTTTTCCAACCACTTGAAATTTATTATCTTCTTTTTTTTTTTGAACAGATATTATCTTCTTTTTCAAGAAGTAATTTTTTTGAGAAAGGAGAACAGCCCCGAACCTCTCCTTGTGACGATCAGAGTTCGAATTCCAAGAGAGGCTTGGGAAGCTAGGACTATAGAAAGTCTCTTGATCATCTTGTGCTTATTTTAACACCTTCATTAACCTCCGTTGATGCATACAATGTTGATAAATAAAAAAGCTGCATACCCAAACTTTCTTGAAAAAAGGAAATGAGGATTGAGGGGATTAGTACATGGCAAAAAATAATGAAAAAATTTAACGGTGGTAAGTTTTTATAAGTTAAGGATAAATTTTTTTTTACATATAATAATTATATTTCTTAAAATTCTTATTGTGACGGCACCCCCTAGTTTCTCCATCCTTCGCAACTTGTGTTGCAATATTATGTTCAACCCCTGTGAAAACGACTTCCAAACGGGGTTATAAACACACACTGTGTAACCCGGTGTGGTCTCTGTGACACAGCTACAGCAGCATAGTAATGGAGGCTACCGCTGCCAAGCCCCCTCTCCACACGCTCACCTTCTCACGTGCAACGGTCGCGAACCATGTGTTTGCGGCCGTCTACACGTGCGCCGTCCTCGCTCTTCTCTATCAGCATGCGCTCACGGTCCTCAACTCCACCACCTTCCTCTCCTTCTCTCTCTCCCTCACCTTCCTATTCGCCGACCTCCTACTCGGCTTCATGTGGGCCACCGGCCAGTGCTTCTGCATGCGGCTGGTCCACCGCCACGTCTTCCCGGAAAACCTCCGGAAAGTGACGAGGGAGGAGGATTTTCCGGCGATGGACGTGTTCATATGCACGGCGGATCCGGACAAGGAGCCGCCAATGAGCGTGGTGAACACGGCGCTGTCGGTGATGGCGTACGATTATCCGGCGGAGAAGCTGTCGGTTTATGTGTCGGACGACGGCGGGTCGGCTTTGACTCTGTTTGCTTTCGTGGAGGCTGCTAAGTTTGGGAGCCACTGGTTGCCCTTTTGTAGGAAGAACAAAGTAGTGGAGAGATGTCCCGAGGCTTATTTCAGATCGAATTGCCATCAGTCCAATGAAACAAAGCAAATAAAGGTACTTTGCTAATGAGAAAAACTATTTTTTTGAGCTTACCGTGAATAGTAGTTTACGGAGGTGAATTGGGCTCATCTAAAGTAAATTGGACGGTTTGGATTTTAACTTTTCTCCTGAAAAATTTCATTTAAATCCGGATCATCCAAAGCCGAAACGGATTGCTAAGATCAAACGGTTCCGTAAATTACCTATTTACAACGACTTGGTGAATAAGTCACTCTCTTTGTTAATAATTTTAGTTCACAAGGAAATTACCTTTAGATTTCCCTAGTTTTTTTTTTATGCCTAGTGAAACTACTTAATTGCTCAGTTTCATTTCTACAAATTCAGAAAAAATTCTTACTGATATCGAGTTGAGTTGATTTTTTATAGGACTAAAAAATATTTTAAAAATAATACTCCGTAAGTGATTCGAATCATCTTTGTGGAACCGAAACGAGCCCCTCAAAATTCATATATACACATAACAGTACTCATATTACTAGAAGTTGAACACTAGATTACTTCTGGAGCCATTTTTCTTCTCTTCATGTTTCTTTGTTAAAATGATTTATCTGTTTCAGTTTATTTAGCTTTTCTTATATTTTCCAAACATAAATTAGAGCTTAGCCGTGCAAGTAAATTAGAGTGGATATACTGTTATGTTCTTGAAGATATTTAATTCTGATGCGTCGATAAAATCTACAAGAAACAAAATGAAAAATTTATGCTCAAAAAAAAAAAAAAAAGAGGACAGACAAATTCGGTGATGGGTAAAGTTGCGGCTAATTTTCTGTGGTCCTTAGCAGCAAGAGACGAACCACGTTAATCCATAGGATCGAACTAAAATCTATGAAAGGTGTCGAAGACTGAAAAGTTCCTTTCGACAGTTCGACCGTGTCTTTCCAAAAGATTAGCGGGATGACTACGCGCGGGTCTTGACAAAACAAAAAACGTAATCAATGACGACGATAAATTCTACGAAATGAATGATTCCAATTATTCTTGAGAACCAAGAAGGAGCATACAAAAGCTCAAAACTGGAATAAACAAAAATTGGACTGGTGCTTCCTCCTTGTTTGTGCGAGTCTCATACCATTGGCACTGAATAATTCCACCAAACCTAGAAGCATGGTACCAATCACATTAACAATTTAATTAACATGCAACGAGGAGAAGGTTTTTTTGTTTTTTGTTTTTGAAAGGTTCGAGAAGTTAATTATTCAGTGTTTTCAAGGGTGCAATCGTTAATAGTACTCCTTCCGTTCCTTTTTAAATATTCTGCTTCATAATTCCAACTTATTAAAAAGACATCATCATTATACCTTTCACATCAACTTTTATCTCCACTTTCCCTCCTTACCCTCTATAAAAACACCATCATTACATTTTTACTCACCAACTTTTCAAAATGGAATCTACTTTTAGGGGGCAAAATGGAAAATTCACCAACTTTTACCCACTAACTTTACAAAATGGACACTTATTAAGGGACAGCCTAAAATGGAATACTAGACTCTAAAAAAGGGACGGAGGAAGTAGTATTTATTCCCTACCAATAGTTTAATAGGCAGTTATTAGCTAGACCCATGTGACATGGGTTGTTTGTCAAGACCCTATTTGGTGAAGTGACGAGAATAACTCCGTGAATATTTATGAAAAAACTCGGTTTAAACTCGGAAGATTGTCTCGAATGACAAATCCCAAATTTCTTTTCAAGCTCATTTATGGAAGTTTAATTTAATACTGTATGACCAAAAATGTCATCATCTACAGATTCAAAAACCTAATTATTTTCTTCTATACTCACCACCAATTGCAGCCCTAACCCTTCCCTACGTAGTACCATGCCCCAACCATTGACCAATAAAGATGACTAGATCAGAGACTATAAAGTTTTTAATTAATCGGGTGTTGAGAAAAATTTGGATTTATATATGGATAATTTGTTTGGGTTCTAATAGAATCACGCTGTGTACATTAATCAAGTCCCAACCCAAAAAGAGTCTAATGATGATTTTGTATCTACTAATTAATCAATCATGTTACAGGTGTTGTACGAAAGCATGAAGGAACGGGTAGAGAACGTGGTCGATTCAGGAAAGGTTACCGATGACTACATCACTAACGAACAAGAACGCCAAGCTTTTAACAAATGGACTTAAGGCTTTACCCGTCAAGAGCATCCCACCGTTATTCAGGTTTAATACTCCAATCCAAAATAATTCCAAGCTCTATCCTTTGTACTATAACTTCTCAATTTTTCTACACGCACTGTGAATCCGCCAAACAGGTTTTGTTGCAGATAGGCAAAGACAGAGACATTACAGGCCAATCAATGCCAAATCTTATCTATGTTTCCAGACAAAAAAGTAGAACCTCACCACATCACTTTAAGGCCGGTGCTCAAAATGCCTTGGTAAGCCAAATTTGTCCTTTGATAGAAAAAAACATACAGTTTGTATCGAATAAAATATTAAAAGCAAAGTGGATGTACAATATATATATATATATATATATATATATATATATATTTAGAGTCCCCTTCTTATAAGGACTACCTTATTTTAATAAAATGCGGACCTCTTTTTCCCGATTGAATTTCGATGATCTGAGCCGCTCAATGTGTTCAGAAGATGATTTTAAGGGTACCCATGAGAAATCAGCAAAAAATAAGACCGAGAAGGGCTTCATCCTAGCAGTTTTTGTTTGTTTTTATCTAACGGTTTAAATAAAAACTGCTCAAATTAAGTCTTTTCCGGTCATTTTTTTTGCCTATTTCTCGCGGGTACCCTTAAAATCACGTTTTGAACACATTGAGCGGAAGATTGCTATATATATATATATATTTATTTATTTATTTATTTATTTGTCTAAATCCAGTATCAATGCCACTATTATTAAACCATACCACGTTCAATATGCGTTCTCTTTAGTCTTTAACTATAATATTTATGACTTGATGCAATGACAAATAATTTGGATTAAATTATAACAGTTCTAATGTTGACCTTGTTTTCGTGCTTTTTTTGAATGTCATGTTTTGAAGCTTCGAGTATCAGCTGTCTTGACTAATGCACCTATAATCCTGACTCTGGACTGCGACATGTACTCAAACGATCCCCAAACACCTTATTCCATGTTATGTTACCTCTTTGACACCACAATTACCCCTGAATTAGGGTACGTTCAGTTTCCACAACGCTTTCGTGGACTCAACAAAAATGATATCTATGCTTGTGAGCTAAGACGCGTGTACCTCATTAATTTAGCGGGACTGAACGGGCTGGCAGGTCCCAATTATGTTGGGACTGGATGTTTTTTCTCTCGCCGAGTTTTCTTCGGAGGTCCCTCGTCTTTTGTGTCTCCTGAAATACCCGAATTGAGACCTGACCATGTCGTAAAAAAGCCTATTCAGGCCCAATCAATCTTGGCTATGGCACACCAAGTAGCGGATTGCAAGTACGAGGACCAAACTAACTGGGGTTCCAAGGTAAGCTTATTATTTCTAAAGGCGTTATTGCTCTTCTTCTTTGTTCCCTCTCGTATAAAAAGGGTTTAGTTTTCAAACAACTCTATCTTGAGCCGTTTGATGTATATGCTCTCATATACATCAAACAACTGCAGACACACTTGTGCACGGAATAGGTATTTCAAAGTTGTCCATATTATACTCAACAATAGTGGTATTGAAACCTTTGAGTTGGGCCCAAATATTTCAGATGGGCTTCAGATATGGGTCTTTGGTTGAGGACTTTTATACGGGCTACCGGCTGCAATGTGAGGGATGGAGGTCCGTGTTTTGCCACCCGAATAGGCCTGCATTTTTAGGCGATGCACTGATCACCCTCAACGATGCCCTAAATCAAGTCAAGCGATGCTCCGTGGGCCTTCTTGAAGTGGGCTTCTCCAAATACAGTCCGCTAACTTTTGGCGTCCGGGCTATGGGCCCAATAATGGGTCATTGCTACGCAAACTATGCCTTTTGGCCCATTTGGTTCATTCCACTCACCATATATGCCTTCCTCCCTCAGCTGGCTCTTGTGAATGGAATCTCCATTTTCCCCAAGGTATGTCACTTCCCCAGCTGTGCTCTCATCAATGTGGTACTCGATAACTAGATTCCTGCTTTCCAAAAAAAAAAAAAACTAGATTCCTATATAACACATCGAAAAGGTAAAGTTGTACGAGTTGAAAGTCGTCAATTCATAATGAATTAAAGTGACCTTTTCAATTGATAGTGGTTGAGACTGCCTTATCTTTGTCCGATAATTATTAGACACTTCACTCAATTTCAGCATAACTATATACGGATGAGATTAAGATATAGTATATTTTTATTGATATCATGATGGACTTTCCTTGTGTCTTCGCTGCCTTTTTTTCTATGAAATCAACCAAAAGGGTGTTATCAATATTCTTTTTCAACCTAGGGTCCCTAATGTGCGCTGAATTCTGGTCTTGTCTCGAGCTTGAAAACATAATTTGAACCGTTTACTTTCTACAGATAGATGTGAACAACCTTGTAAAAAGTCAAGTCAATCGGACATCGTTTACTTGGTAGACTTATTGCATTTTTATTCAGTAAATAACAACAAATTATATTTCAAAAATACACACCAAGATCATTTGATTCGATTAGTAAGCTACCGATGCCCGATTGACTTGGTCTTATCAATGTTGTTCGTGTTTAGCTCTAAATAATGAACAGTTCGGATTACGTTTTCGAGCTCAAGACAAGACCCAAATTGAGGGCACAATAGCCTGCTATACCCAGAAGCAGGGCCGGCCCAACCCCAAGGCCCAAGAGGCCTGGGCCTTGGGCACCCTAAAAATGTTCAATTTTTGAGGCACTCCAATTTTTTTAGTATTTGGATTTGACTAGTACCCTTTTTTAGCCCAATACCATAAAAAAAAAAAAAATGCCCATCCAACATGCAAATAAAGGCCCAAAAACTCAGATGACCCAAAAACTTGGTGGCATTTTTGTAAATCAGAGAACTAATTGGTCCATTTTTTAAATAAAGAAAACCAAAGCTCTGATAGGTTTTTTCCATGAGAATAAAATATGTCCGGCTCACATGAAAAACCCTCTTTTCCGCCCCACCAATCAATAGGCGACAGCTTAGCTATTGCCTTCGGTTGCCTTGGAAAAACACGTGCACAGTTATTACTACCGTGGTAAAAAGCAAAAAAGGAAAACATAGTAAACTATGGTTGGTTTAGTAGGTTTTGATTAAAAAGTTAGAACTGACTTATTATTTTTTCTATTCATTTTTTTTTTGTATTTGTTAATTTTACGTTAAACTCTTGTGACTTATTGATTCATTTCAACGAGAGGGATTGAAAAAGTAAAAAAAAAAAAATATTGATCAAAATTCATAAATTTTTTTATAAAATAAAAAATAAGTAAAAAATACAGCTTGTTGACTTATGTTTTTGTATGTTTTTAAAAATTACGAGTTTCTATCCAAATTTTATATTTTTTGATTCATCTCTTCGAAAAAAATCAATAAGTTACAAAAGTTTGATGTGAAACTCACAAATACGAAATTTTTTTGAATGAAGACCAAAAAAAAGTCTATACATTTTAATAATCCTAACATCCCAGCAGTATATTATTCCGACAAAATTGGTATGGGACACCACTTGTACACCTCCTTGAATGAGACCTATTTTGAGGGCCCACACAAATATTGTGAACCTTGCAAATTGTTCACAACATTTTTTGAAGGGTCCCTATAAAAATCAATTCACTCAGACATTGGTAAGTGCTTGATCTATATGATATTTTTTTGGTCTATACAAGTAGAGACAAAAAAATCCCGCAAAGATCAAGCACTTAACTGATATCCGGCTGAAATGATTTTCCCTAGAAACCCTTCAAAAAATATTTTGAACAAATAACAACTCAGATAATTTGTGTGAGATTTTGAAGACTTTGTATTTTGTGTTCGTATGTAATAATTAGTAAAAATTTTATATTGGTTTGGGTTTCTCGTAATTTGATCGCTGCTATAAAACTTGTTATGTATTAGGGGCACACTTTTTTTAATTTGACCTTCGACACTCAAAACCCTTGAGCCGACCCTGCCTAGAAGGTCCCTGAGTCTGTCTTACTTTTATTACTATTTAGGAAGGATCCTAAGAGCCGAATTAGATTAGTACATACCCAAGTTTTAATACTTTGCACCTCTCGAAAGCAAATCTTTATTCTCAAGCTTGGCAACTTGAACTTTAACGTACACCATAGTACCTTGCAAATTAATGTCTAGATCTACTCTCTCTCTCTGTAAATGTTTGTTGATCAAAATGGAATTTCATGTTATAGGTATCGGATACTTGGTTTTTCTTATATGCATTTCTATTTCTCGGGACCTACGTACGAGATTGCCACGACTTCATTTTATCCGGAGGGACATTTCAAAGGTGGTGGAATGACCAAAGAATGTGGATGTTAAGGGGAGTCACATGTTTCCTTTTCGGATCGATTGAATTATTAACCAACCGTTTAGGCATTGCCAAAAACGGATTCAACCTCACGAGCAAAGTACTAGACAGCGAACAGAGCAAGAGGTATGACCAGGGGACCTTTGAGTTCGGAGTCGAATCCCCCATGTTTGTGCCACTGTCAACGGTGGCAATAGTCAATCTAATCGCCTTTTTCGGAGGGTTGGTTGGAGTTTTCAGGGGAGGAGATTTCGACGGGTTGTTTGTCCAGATTTTTGTAGCTGGTTTTGTGGTGGTCAATTGCTGGCCAATTTATGAAGCCATGGTTTTGAGGACTGATAAAGGCAGAATGCCTACGAAGACTACCCTTATTTCCACATTTCTGGCTTGGGCACTATACTCTGCAGCTTCTCACATAGTACCACAGATATGAAAAGGGGGGGGAGGGATGGGATTTTCATTTTAATGAAAAACAAAGGAACAATTTTTTTTATGCATGTTATTCCTATTATTCTCAATAAATTATTCCTCTTGTAGGATAAATGTATGTATGGACTGGTTCGGTCTCAAAGGAGTTGATAACACATAAAAGGTTTCGAACCTAAGACCTTAGAAGAAAACAAACTCCCAAAAAGCATAACCTGACTTGATCTAACCTCGGGGAACCAATCACTAACACTGCATTGTTGTGCTATCTACTCATTAGCTGCAAAATTTCTATTTCGGTAAATATTTCTTAAGAACTTTTTTGCTAGGTAGACAAGTTAAATAGCTATGAAACGATGAATAAAGAAATTAACGAGCAAAACAGAAGTGGTAACTAGCTAGATGGGGAGCTGGTATTGATCTAACTGGAAAGTCTCCAGGCACACATATACACGCAGTGATTGATCTCTGAGTTTGCATAGTTGGCAAAAGATTCTAAAACAGAAGTGGTAGCTCGCTAGAACTAGCACATATCACGTGGAAATTAAGTCTCCAGGCACACATGTACGTAGTGATTGATCTCTGAGTTTGCGGAGTTGGCAAAAGAATCTGGGAAAAGGAATGAGAAAATGATGATGTTGGTACGTGGGCGAGAGGGAAAGTACAAGGAAGCATATACTCCTTGCTTGATGATTTCATAGTCCTAAAATAATGGGTTGTCGTAAGCGGAGGGCGGAAACCGATGTAGCATAATATCCGGTAAGTCCAGAATCGAATCCACAGAGATGATATGTGTTGACTAAAAATTCGGGCTTAACTAGTTTAATAGGCTCTTAGATAGCCACCCCTTTCCGGTTTGATTGAGAGATTAACTAAAACAAGAAATTGATTGTACTTTTTCAAAAAATTAGAAGAAGGTACAGTTGTAGGGTTCATAGCACTTGTAACTAGTTCGGATTAACTGCTCTGTTTGGAGTTCTTAAAAAACGTTTAATTTTAAATTGAAAAAGATACCCCGCAAGATGCGAGATCCTATGGTTTCCGTATACCCATGCGCAGCAAATAATGAGTTTTGGACCCTCATTCCCCCGTTCACATAGGCTCTGACGATGCCCGGGTTCGTCCGCAGAAAGTATTTTCCAATCTGAAATCGTTTTTTTTATTGTTTGATAAAAGGAGTAATGCCCGAACTAGCCACGGTGTGCTAATCACCCCACGACCCTACCTATATGACTACTCACACATTATTAAACAAAAAGCAAAATAAAACTTAACTTGCATCATGCTTGAAATCTAATTTAAACAAAAGATTAAAACTAAATTAAGATCCACGAGCACCTTTAATTAAGAGCAAAAATTAAAACTAGTTATCAAATTGCGAATAATTGAACAAAGCTCCACAACCTTGATGGGAAAGAAACTAACGATATTCGGAATAAAAGAATCAGCAGCCCCGTTCTTCGTTCAAGCGAACCTGCTTCTCTTTTGCGTGATGTCCGGGCGTGACTGCGTGGTCTACGAAGAGATCTCTGTGCTTTTTCTCTGTTTCGTCTGCGTCCGAATTCTCCTTCAAAAGCTGCCTTATAGGTGGTGTTCCAACCAAAGAAAAAGAAGGTTTCGGAAAAAAGAAGGTAATTTCAAGGTCAAAAATTATGTATTGATACAAATAATTTTTCTATCAATATGGATCTTGTTTGATAGATCTCATTGAAATTTTTTAAACGGTGTAAAAAAATTAAAAAATTATTTTCTATTTTTATTATATTTGAGTTTGAAATTACCTTCCTTTTTCAAAAACCTTCTTTTCTTTAGTTGGAACACCACCTTACTCCCTTTTATGAGCTGCTATAGCAAAGAGTCATACAGCCCTATTTTTCTCCCTTTTAATTTCCAGCCACAATTGCCTTTTTTCCATAGCCCACCATTTAGTCATCAACTAATAAACATTGGGCGCAGTCAATGGAATTGCAACCCGTGGACTATAGTGAACTCTTGACTCCATACAATTTTCCAACGGTCCGCTTCAAACACCATTTAATATTCTTAATGAAAAATCCTAGATCAACTAGGCTTAAAAATATTTGCTATTTTTTATCTTTTTAATAAATAAATCCACCAATCAATATATAAGGTAATCAAACGAACGAGTAGCAATAAAGAGATGAATACCAAGATATACGTGGAAAACCCTAAACGGGAAAAAACCACGGGAAGGAATCAAACACTATAAAACACATCGTGCGGTTACAAGTAATCTTACCCTACGATTCTGAATCCTCACAAATCGCCCTAAGACTTACTTGCCGAATCCACGTTCACCACACCCAGTGCTTGACTGCCGCTGCCTTGAATCCACAAGCCTTCCAAACTAATCACCCTTCGAACTCCACGAAAGGATTTTGAATGTTGACGGAGAAAACCACTTGAAGTTGAACTTTTTGTACCGACATATTAATTAGATCTCTTTTAACTCTTCAAGGTCGTACACCAAGAAACTCATCCACTCATCAGTTGAGAACTCTGAAATATATCTAGAGCACCAAGTATTAATTTGTCAGCCTCTCTTTTTTTCCGTGCAGCACAAAACTCACTATTTAAAGGAGTTTTTATACAAGAGATATCCCACGGCTTGAGAACGCAGCCTGACCTTTTTGATGCCCTAATATGTCGATCCAATTTAAGGCCCCAAAATATAGTAGAGCAAAATATCATGTTTTTTCAACTCTTTCACGAACCGGCCCAATAAGAATCAGACTAACATCTACCGCACTCAATTACAAAAATTGAGATTCCTTTCCACATCCTAGTACAGACTCTCTAAGAATAAATAAATAAATAAAACATACAACTCAATAATATGGGATACACGCCAATATGTGTTTTGTCGTGAAATTGCCAAATAAGAGTGATCACAAAATATGGACCTTACAATCTCCCCCTTTGGCACTTCCATGACAAAACACACTAACATAGAAATACTATCCCCTAACATAATGTGATCACCTGCAAAGTTGTAACTCAACAACACTTAAATGCACAATCTGTTAGAACCAATAAACCACTCCCCCTTTTTGTCATGGAATGACAAATGGAGAAGAGGAAATCAAATGCCAACCAAAAAAATATTGTAAATACTGAATAACGCATCAGCAGTTGAACCAAACTCATCATTAACCAAACATAGATATGCTCCCATAGAGACAAAAAAAAAATACCATGAAGCACTCAATCACCAAGATATATCACACACAAAAGAAACATCGCATGGTACTCCAAGTAATGATTGCTTTCAAAGGAGCTACCCTAAGAAAATTTCAAAGAACGACCATAGGTATGAAATCAGGCAAGTGTCATAGTGAGTGTGTGCAATGATAGCCTTAACAATAGAATCAACTCAGCCCTATGAGGTCATATCAACCAAGAAGAGACCAATTTACATCATTCTCCACAACGGCGGCAGACCAACTCCAACCCGCATGAAATATGGTCATATGAAAAACGGGATTAAGTGAGTATATAACATGATATTCTCCCCCTCAATAGATGCCAGCCTTATACCAAATAATCATACAATAATTTTGCACCGTCATGGGCGGCTTTCACACATCTAAGGCCGTAGCTTAAATCCATGACGCAAAAAGAGAATATATGAGGTGCAAGTCAATGGTAGCTTACACGTGCACAAAGAGGTAGCCCTTTCCTCAGGTCTTTCAATTTTTTATATTTTCCCTTTTTTTTTTTTAATCCATCAAACCGAGCCAATGGACCTCACATGGGGTATGCAAGCCAAAGGTCAATACCTAAGGTAAATGACATAGGGCGTCCACCACAAGGACAAATTCTCACCCAAAGAGATAAGGATCAACTTCTCAAGGCTATCAATGGGTGTGTACAAACACATGCAATGACTGCCATACACCTAATTTTTCGATAAAACTCTCATGAAAGTAGCTCCTGAGAAGACATGCATGACAAATTCGAACCATGAGATGCACTGTCATGAGATATAGCAAGGAATCAAGATGAAATATAGCATGTTTAAAGACATCTCAAACTATGTGGGTCATAGAAACAACTTTTTTTTTTTTTTGGTTTTTGTTTTTGATTTTTTTTTAAAATTTAAAAATATTGAAAGACACAAGAAAGCATAAAACAAGAAATGCAAAAATAGAAATGAAACTCATAGATCTAGGCAATAGATTATTGGCATGAAACATCCTAGTCTATGAATAAGGACCATGCCTCAAAAAGCAAGGTCAACCTCTCCGGATGACCCATTATCATCTAGAGAGAAACATGTATGATTCACTTGAGGCCTCACATCCGAACTTCTCACCCAAAGTGTTCGGATTGTCACTCTTTCAACTTTTGCCTTAGCCTTGGGAAAAAGCTTAGATTGGTGAATCACATTGGTCTTATGTGTAGGCATGTGCTTGTGAGTCCTACCCCAAACATTTTTATCATAAAAATTAGAGTGAGCTTGGGGGTATCCAATCAATTGATAACAATGTGGCCTTATGTGACCCTTGACACCACAATGGTGACAAATGGGTATGAAACCCCTTTGCATAGGGGGGCTATGAGGAGTAGGCTGTCGAGGTGTATTATTATTTCTCTTGCCACAAATGAAAGATGAAGGATTAGAATGGTTACCTTTATCCTTATCAAATCCATGATTACCTTCACCTTTAGAAGTTGATGCTTCCTTTTGAAACCCAAGGCCGGTTTTATTCGAGATTTCCCTTTGCACTCCAATGATCTCTTCTAAAGCTTTTGACCCTGCATTCATTTTCTTAAATGTAGCATTGGCCTTGTCAAGCTCAACTTGCAAATTAGCTACCTTCAAGTCAAGAAGCTTGTTAGTTTCATAAGACGCATGCAAATCAATTCCAAGTTTATCATTCATACTCTTAATATCAACAAGTTCATTAATCAAAGAATCTCTATCATTCTCAACTTGACTCACTCGAGCTTGAGCTTTCAAAAGCTCTTGCTTGAGTTTTACATTGGACTCATCGTTCTTCTTCACTTCACTCGATAGCTCAATGTTAGTTTTAGTCAACCTCAGGCTTTCTTTGTAAAGTTCATTGTAGGCTTTCTGCAAACTCTCTTCCTCCTCACTCTCACTATTGCTCAAATACTCACCATTCACTCTCTCATCTCCTAACTTAGACTCACTCACATGGGGATGCATAGAAGCTCCTAAAGCCATGACTTTACTATTTCCCCCACAATTTTCTTCTTCATCAGAGTCACTATCATCCCAAGTCCTGACATTATAGGATTTATTTTTCTTTTTATTAGCACAATCTTGGGCAATATGACCAAACCCTATGCACTCATAACACTGGGGACCCGATGATTTGCTCTCTTTCCTCTCTTTACCCTTGGAAGACCTATCATTATTATCTTTTGAATTAGGACCAAAAGTTCTATTTTTTTTAAAAAACTTTCCAAATTTTTTAACAAATAAAGCCATTTCCTCTTGGTCCAATTCATCGTCATCACTATCCGAGACCTTAAAACTATCTTTAAAACTAGAAAAAGCCAAGGATTTTTCCTCGTTTTTGTTCTTCTCTTTTTGAGGTCTGTATTGTGACAATTTAGTTTCAAAAGTTAAGAGGTGACCAACAATTTCCTCAACCTTCATGGAATCAAAATTAGGCATGCATTCAAGTACTTCAACTTTTGTAATAAACCTCTCAGGTAATGAACGCATGATTTTCTTAACTATTTTCTCCTGAGAAATAGGCTCACCTAAGTTAAAGCTTGAGTTCACAATTTCACTCAACCTCGCATAAAAATCACCAAAGGTCTCATTGTCACTCATCCGTATCATCTCAAAATCAGTGATAATACTTTGAAGTTTTTGTTGTCTCACTTGACTATTCCCCTCATGTGTGATGGATAAAATATCCCAAGCATCCTTAGCTATTTCACAAGTAGAAATACGTTGAAACTCAGATATAGACACACAACCAAAAATAGCATTAAGGGCACATGAATTATTAGTTGCTTTCAAGTGATCAGTGTTATCCCAAGACTCATCAGGCTTCCGGACAATTTTACCTTCCACAGTTGTGGTAGGCTCAGTATAGCCATTAACAACCGAGAGCCAGACACAATTGTTCTGAGATTTCAAATAAGCCTTCATCCTAGCTTTCCAATATGCATAATTAGACCCATCTAAAAGAGGAGGTTTCGCAACAGCAGAGTTATTAGGGGTTTCCATAATAGCAAATAAATAAAATTAGGATCCGCTCTAGGAATAAACCCTAATATTACGAGCGACCCGCTCTGATACCAATTGAAAAATCCTAGATCAACTAGGCTTAAAAATATTTGCTATTTTTTATCTTTTTAATAAATAAATCCACCAATCAATATATAAGGTAATCAAACGAACGAGTAGCAATAAAGAGATGAACACCAAGATATACGTGGAAAACCCTAAACGGGAAAAAACCACGGGAAGGAATCAAACACTATAAAACACATTGTGCGGTTACAAGTAATCTTACCCTACGATTCTGAATCCTCACAAATCGCCCTAAGACTTACTTGCCGAATCCACGTTCACCACACCCAGTGCTTGACTGCCGCTGCCTTGAATCCACAAGCCTTCCAAACTAATCACCCTTCGAACTCCACGAAAGGATTTTGAATGTTGACGGAGAAAACCACTTGAAGTTGAACTTTATGTACCGACATATTAATTAGATCTCTTTTAACTCTTCAAGGTCGTACACCAAGAAACTCATCCACTCATCAGTTGAGAACTCTGAAATATATCTAGAGCACCAAGTATTAATTTGTCAGCCTCTCTTTTTTTCCGTGCAGCACAAAACTCACTATTTAAAGGAGTTTTTATACAAGAGATATCCCACGGCTTGAGAACGCAGCCTGACCTTTTTGATGCCCTAATATGTCGATCCAATTTAAGGCCCCAAAATATAGTAGAGCAAAATATCATGTTTTTTCAACTCTTTCACGAACCGGCCCAATAAGAATCAGACTAACATCTACCGCACTCAATTACAAAAATTGAGATTCCTTTCCACATCCTAGTACAGACTCTCTAAGAATAAATAAATAAATAAAACATACAACTCAATAATATGGGATACACGCCAATATGTGTTTTGTCGTGAAATTGCCAAATAAGAGTGATCACAAAATATGGACCTTACA
>BPLS01000677.1:896400-909404 GCA_019656275.1 Rhododendron kiyosumense
TATATGCCTTCCTCCCTCAGCTGGCTCTTGTGAATGGAATCTCCATTTTCCCCAAGGTATGTCACTTCCTCAGCTGCTCTCATCAATGTGGTACTCAATAACTAGATTCCTATATAACACATCGAAAAGGCAAAGTTGTACTAGTTGAAAGTCGTCAATCCATAACGAATTAAAGTGACCTTTTCAATAGATATTGGTTGAGATTGTTTCATCTTCGTCTGATAATTATTAGACACTTCATTCAATTTTAGCATAACTATATACTGGTGAGAACTAACATATACTCCCTCCGTTCCAATTTGAGAGTTCCGCTCCGGAATTCCAACTTTTTAAGACAGCTCAATTATTACATGCACAGAATTTGAATTTTCCATGTTTGCCGCTCAAATTTTTTGGAGTAACTTCTCAACCAATCTACAATTGGTACCGGTTGTTTCCTTAATATTTCCAAATCCCGAGATGTCAGTAGCAACATTGGCTCCAATTTCAGGTAATCTGGGGACCAAACTTGGCAGCTTCCAAAAGTCTCAAAGAAGCAATTCAAATTTGAATTAAAATTAAAAGCTGCAAAACCAATAAATGAATTTGGAGGAGGGCAAAAAGGGAAAATAGGATACTTTTTGTTGTTAATTTTGGAAAGTGAGACAATCAATTTGGAACATCCAAAAAAGGAAAGTAAGACCTTCAAGTTGAAACGGAGGAGGGATTAGTATATTTTTATTGAGATATTAGGAAGGGCTTTCCTTGAGTCTTTCCTGCCTTTTTTTCTACTAAATTAACCAAAAGGGTGTTATCAATGTTCTTTTTCGACCCAGGGGCCCTAATGTGCATTGAATTCAGGTCTTGTCTCAAGCTCAAAAACATAATCTGAACCGTATACTTTATATATATAGATAGATGTGAACAACCACCTTGTAAAATATCAAGTCAATCGGACATCGTTTACTTGGTAGACTTATCGCATTTTTATTCAGTAAATAACAACAAATTATATTTTAAAAATACACACCAAGAACATTTGATTCGATTAGTAAGCTACTGATGCCCGATTGACTTGGTCTTATCAATGTTCTTCGCATTTAGCTCTAAATAATGAATAGTTTGGATTACGTTTTTGAGCTCAAGACGAGACCCAAACTAAGGGCACAACGTGCTTTACCCACAAGGTTCCTGAGTCTGTCTTATTTTTATTACTATATTAAGGAAGGATCCTAAGAGCAGAATTAGATTAAGTACATACCTAAGTTTTAATACTTTTTACCTCTCGAAAGCAAACTTTTATTCTCAAGCTTGGCAACTTGAACTTTTACGTACACCATAGTACCTTGCAAATTATTGTCTAGATCTACTCTCTCTCTCTCTCTCTCCCTCTCTCTCTCTCTCTAAATGTTTGTTGATCAAAAATGGAATTTCATGTTATAGGTATCGGATACCTGGTTTTTCTTATATGCATTTCTATTTCTCGGAACTTACGTACGATTGCCTCGACTTCATTTTATCCGGAGGGACATTTCAAAGGTGGTGGAATGACCAAAGAATATGGATGTTAAGGGGAGTCACATGTTTCCTTTTCGGATCGATTGAATTATTAACCAACCGCTTAGGCATTGCCAAAAACGGATTCAACCTCACGAGCAAAGTACTAGACGACGAACAGAGCAAGGGGTATGATCAAGGGACCTTTGAGTTCGGAGTCGAATCCCCCATGTTTGTGCCACTGTCAATGGTGGCAATAGTCAATCTAATCGCATTTTTCAGAGGATTGGTTGGAGTTTTCAGGGGAGGAGATTTCGACGGGTTGTTTGTCCAGATTTTTGTAGCTGGTTTTGTGGTGGTCAATTGCTGGCCAATTTATGAAGCCATGGTTTTGAGGACTGATAAAGGGAGAATGCCTACGAAGACTACCCTCATTTCCACATTTCTAGCTTGGGCACTATACTCAGCAGCTTCTCACATAGTACCACAGATATGAAGGGCAGGGGGGGGGGGGGGGTGTTTGGATTTTCATTTTAATGAAAAATGAAGGAACAATTTTTTTTATACATGTTATTCCTATTATTCTCAATAAATTATTCCTCTTATAGGTGTGTGCTCCCCGTGCCCGACGCGCGCCCGAAGGCGAAGAGTCGCCACCCGGATTTTTGAGATGGATGATCCGAGAAATCGAGAGTTTGTTTTGAAAAGGAAAAGGCTTTTGGTCTAGCGAAAACGTTTGAGATTTTGAGTTCGGGAGCCACGTTACGAACGGGGAAGGTTTTGTTGAGAAAAATGCACCCCGTTCACCTGGTAAAAACCAGTCTCTACTAAACTCTTTCAAAAGAGGGGATTTAAAATATCTTTTGGAAAATCAAACTCTTAAATAAGCATGTAAAGGGGAAATGGACATGGGTAATAGATCACGTTGACGTGCACGTGGTGTTAACTGTACAGTGATGATAAGAATGATGCAAATGAAAGGAACTTTCAGCAGAAACTGTCTGGATCACAGTATTCTCGTACACGGCATTTCGTAATATCACACACGGTTTTACAGAACGCCGTGCGGAGTATCCCTTTCACTGTCAGGTCTCTGCAGAGTTTTAAAATGCCGCCCGGCGTCTTAGATAGCACGCGCGGGGTATCAAATGGATACTAAACAGTACTTTGGCCGTTAGGCGGTAGTACCATTCCTCCAGGACATGAATAAGAACCAGCTTTTAAGCTTCTGATCATTCAGAAAAGTCTGAAGAAGCTTTATTTTCTAAAACCGCTCATGGCTTGTAGATATGATCTGTTCTTTTTTGAAAAGTATCTACGCCTGATATTTAAAAGGCCCAACAGAGGATAGCCGTGACCCAGATAGTTTGAGCGAGAAAACGGTAAACCAAAAACGTCGTGCGCTCAAGTAAACTACGCCGTGCGACATATCAAGACGTCGCGCGCGCGGTGTAGCTTCCTCGGTACAGAGGCTTGCTTTTGTTTTGAAAATATGGTTTTTAAGTCAGGATATGACCTAAAGGGGGTCGATCCTGACCACAGTGGGGTTCCCTCAGGGATATGGATAGGGCCTATCCCAAGGAAACTAGTTTATACCTTTGATCTTTGAGCTTGGATGGTGATAGATGACTTCGGATGAATGCGGATGAGACCGGTTAAAGAGAAAGGATCGTAGGTGCGAGTAATAGATTATACTATGGGTAGTTGAAGCTTTTATAGAGATGGAAAGCCCATTTTAATGATGAGGAGAAAAATGGAGAATTTTGAGAAAGAGAGAGCCTTGAGAATATTTTTGGGAGCACTTTCTCAAAGTTTTGGAATGAGGAGTGGGTATGAAAGCATGATGAGAGAGAAAGAGAAGTGAGGACCCCTTTCTCATGAGTGGAGGGTTGTATTTATAAGCAAAAGCTAAGGATTTTGAATTTCAAATGGTGGAGGTATTTTCTGGGCGGGCCAGAAGTGTCTTTTCGGCTGAGCTAACTTGTAGCAGTGGCTCAAATGAGCGTGACCGATAGCTAGCTAAGCCAGTCAAAACTTTTTCCAAAATGCCGTGCGGTTGACCTCATGTCCTTGTGCGGCGTAATGAAATCTATTATGCCGTGTGGTGTAAAGGTGTGCCGTACGGTTCTAAGGGTCCAGTCCTGGGCTTTTGGGTTTGGCTCTGGGCTTTTTTGGCTCTGGGCCTTTGGTTCTATTTTGGAAAAGTCCCATTTCCAAGCTCTCGGAGGTATTTGTTTCCTTTGTTTCATCATTGGGAATTTTAAAGCACTTTCGAGGCTCGGATTGGGGTGTCTACAGTAGTCCCTCTTTAACGTAACTCGGACACCATTGTTTGGTACAAGTGATGCTTAAAGAAAAAGGCATCCCAATCCGTTGCTCCAAAGTTTTTAAACTTGAGACAGAAAAACGAAATGCAAGCAAATGACGACGGTGGTCGCGCCCGTGGGGCTGCCTACGTACCCCGTTGTAGGGATCAGACCAGCGTAGTTCAATTGGGACAATGCAAAATGAACACAAGTCCCGGAGGACAAATAACGAATTTGTGGAATGCGTACCTTCGGGAGGTCGATTGAGACGAGCCCTCGAAGGGCAAAAATAGCGAAACGTGCCTTTAGGAGGTTGGTCGAGACGAGACAAGCCCTCGGAGGGCGAAAATAACGAGACGTGCCTTCAGGAGGTCGGTCGAGACGAGACAAGCCCTCGGAGGGCGAAAATAATGAGACGTGCCTTCAGGAGGTCGGTCGAGACGAAACGACCCCGCGGAGGGCGAAAATAGCGAGACGTGCCATCAGGGGGTCGGTCGAGACGAGACGAGCCCTCGGAGGGCGAAAATAGGGAGACGTGCCTTCAGGAGGTCGGTTGAGACGAGACGAGCCCTCGGAGGGCGAAAATAACGAGACGTGCCTTCAGGAGGTTGGTTGAGACGAGACGAGCCTTTAGAGGGCAAAAATAGCGAGACGTGCTTTCAAGAGGTCGGTTGAGACGAGACGAGCCTTCGGAGGGCGAAAATAGAGAGACGTGCGAGTACGGCGAGTCCTCAGGGGACAAGAAATCTTAGCTCGTTATTTTAAACAGATGTTTTTGCAAAACGGCTGAAATATTTGATTCCCAAGGGAATTTTGGTGGCTGGTTTTGAACAATTTCCTCGAAAAGATTTTATCCATGCAAAGTTAAAATGCCGCGCGGCCCAGCATTGTGTCGCACGGCGTTTCAATTTCCCATGCAACTCTTCAATTTCCAAGAACAGCCGGTTGGCTTAAGGGTGCTTATTAATACAGGCATGCCCGTTCGACGACCTTACTGTATTTATAACGGTGGTGGTGCCTCATTCCAAGCACCACCACCAAAAACTCTTAAGTCTTTTCACTTTCCCCTCTCAAAACCCACAAGTTCTAAGAGCGAGAATGGCGAACAACGACTTGACTGCGCGGGTGACTTCTCTCAAGGCCGAGATGGCTTCATACCGGGAGGAGATCGAGTGCTTGTCTGTACAGATTGGGAGGCTCGTTAGTGTGATCCGCACCCTTCGCCGCGCGGTGTCCAACCTTTAGGACATCGCCTTTGACCAGTTGGATGACAAGAACGACCAGGAGTATGCACCGGAGCGCGAGTCTGATGATACTGCGAAGGATTCCGAGGGGAATTCGAACGGTTCCGACGACCGTTCGGATGGTGCGAACGACGCTTCCGGCGGGGGGAGCGATTAAGGAAGAAGAAGTAGGATTCCCTTTTCTTTTTTTCTTTTTTTTTTTCTGTTTGTTTTTGTAATGAACGATCCCGGGTTTCTCCCGGTTTGAACGGAATGAGAGCCCCTTCCTTCTCCTTATATCCATGCCTATTTTCAGTCTCCGGAGCGAACTCCAATAGGATCGATCAACCACTATCTCAGATATTGTGAATCTGTCTAGAACACGAACTGTTGAAACAGCTTATTATGCCGCGTATTACTCACAAAGAGTCGCACGGTGTTATAGGACGAAGTAGTATGCCGCGCGGTCTAGACAAAATGCCGTGCAGCACTCTGGGCTGGGAACCCGGTCCAGTTCTAATTCCAGACGAACCGGTTCAGGGGGATATATATATATATATATATATGCGGGTGAGACGTACACAGTACACCCCACCGTTCGAAATTTTTCTCTCTCGCGCTCTCTCTCTCTCTCTCTCTCCCTCCCTCCCTCTCGGCTCTCTCTCTCTCTCGATCATCTCTCTCTCTCCCGACTCTCTCTGTTCTCTCTCCGTCTTTCTGCTCTCGACATTTCTCTGCTCTCTCTACTCTCTCTCCGTACTCTCTCCCTCTCACTCTCGGTACTTTCTCTCTCATACATTGCGATCATGGATGGTATAGACACACCCACGTCTATTTCGGAGAGTGATTTGGTGATCGGGGAGGTCCCGGAGACCCCGGGGGTTCCGGATTGGGGAGTCTACAATAGGGTAAAGGTATGCATGGACTGGTTGAGCCTCAAAGGAGTTGATAAAATTTAAGAGGTTTTGAACCTAAGACCCTAGAAAAGAACGAACTCCCAAAAAGAATAATGTGACATGATCTAACCTCGTGGAACCAATCGCAAACGCTACATTGTTGTTCTAACTACTCATTAGCGGCGAAATTTCTATTTCGATGAATATTTCTTAAGAACTTTTTTGCTAGCTTGACAAGTTAAATAGCTATGGAACGATGAATAAAGAAATTATCGAGTTAAAACAGAAGAGGTAGTGATCGAGTCGTTTCCATATCAAAAATAATTAATAAAACAGAATAATTACTACTACCTAAAAGATAGCGGTAAGTACTCCGAGTTTTGTCCTCAGAGATTACGAAGTCTAAATTGCAGTTGTTCTAATTAATTTCTAACTTAATTCAAAAGGAGATTTGATTGTTTGATTTCTAAAATATTTAAAGCTGAATAAAAATAAGCAATAAACAGTGAGAGAGAGTTTATGAGAGAAAAGATCTAAGGTTTTGAATCAACTCGACCCATTGTAACAATTTCTATACGATGATAAAGGTCTATTATTCGAATCAATCCAGATATCGTTAAAGTTCGCGGGCCATCACGGTATCGCCTACAGATATTTATGAATCACCAAATAGCCTGGGGTATCGCCGCCTAGCATGAACCGTCTTACTAGTATGACCCGTCTCTATGACACGGATCGTCTAATAGCACAACGCGTCTTACGGAGCATAACCCATCTTACCCAGCTATCACAGAGCAATTAAAAACTGTTGTATGAACGTGCATAAAAATCTAGAAAATTATATACAAGATTTGATAGAGAAAATTAATACCGCAAATAAATCCTTATGCCATACAACCACGATTTGAATAATAAAACATTAAATCAAAATATAAGCATCATTACTTAGAGTTCAAGTTTCATCTACACCCTAGAAACGAGTTTAGCCGAACATCGTCGGAGAAGAGAACATCACGCTAATCTTTCTGTTGACTGCCGTGACTGACTCTCACGGTGCTTTAGATGTGTATGTGCTAAAATTAAGGATATGATTTGGTCAATATTTGATTTGATCAATTTCCTTAATTGTGTAATCTTATTTTATGCCGTAGTTGTAAAATATTTCTCTATAATCTTGTATTCTTTCCTTGTTAATGTTTGTACTATATGTATTGTACAACTACGATTAATGGAATTATCAAAAAATTACTCCACAATTGTGTTTATTTTCATGGTATCAAAGCCACCTTCAATCTCCTTTTCTTAAACTCTAGGAATTGAAGTCGGTCCTGTATTCACAATTGTTGGTGTTTCTATTCATATCATTCCGCTACAAAATTTTCTTTTAGTGCCACCATGACTGAAGTAAGTGGTGCTAAATCACCAAAGAAGAACGAATCTTCTCCTATTGTGTCTGGTATCCATTTGCAGGAAACATCCTCTCTCATCACTCCGGAACGGCTGGACAATACCAATTATGTGGAGTGGTCTTTGAATGCCCGAAATAAAATCCGTGGGAGAAAACATTGGGGTTATATTTCGGCTACCAAGGCTACTCCATCAAATAAAAAGTCAGAAGAATATTAAGAATGGGAGGATGAAAACTGCTTGGTCAAATCTTGGCTTCTTGATGCGATGACAAAGGATATTCGGTCTCTCTTTCTTCGATTGTATACTGCAAAGGAGATATGGGAGGCAGTTAAAAACACGTATTCAGTTGATCAGGATGCGTCAAAAGCCTATCAACTTCATTGCTAGGTATTTTCTGTCCGCCAGAATGGAGGTTCTGTTATTTCTTACTTTGGCAAACTACAGAAAATATGGCAGGAACTTGATGATATTGATGCATGTATTTTGGAGTGTACCAATGACATTGCTATATACACCACAAAGGTTAATTCCGAACGTGTGTATAAGTTTTTGGCTTGTCTTAATCCTCATTTAGATGGGGTTCGAGGTCGTGTACTGTCTACAAAACCACTTCGTGATATACAGGCAACTTTTGTGTTCGGAAGCTAATCGCCAAGATGCTATGCTTGGAGAAAATATTGGAGAAGGGACTGTAATGGCTTCTCGTAAGATGACCATATCAAAGAAAGATAAAAAATGTACCCACTGTAATGGTACTGGTCATATGGTGGACACGTGTTTTCGACTTCATGGGTATCCAGAATGGCATCCAAAGGGCAAGAAGACATCTCATAAGGAGGCGAACTCTGATCCAAAAGCAAATCTAGCTACAAACCTTGCATTCACTACTAAGTCTGGTATATTTTTTACTAGAAATAGTAATTGGATAATTGATTCTGGCGCAACAGACCATATGACTTGTGATCGTTATAAGTTTAGTCATTTATCTCCTAAATGTTCCATAGCCACCATTACCACTGCTAATGGTGTATCATCTCCAGTTATTGGAGTTGGTACAGTTCCATTTTTCTTCCACGTTGGAAATCCAAGATGTCTTATTTGTGCCGTCGTTAAATTGTCATATTCTTTCTGTGAATCAATTAGCCAAATCTCATGATTGTGCTACTCTTTTTTTTCCTACTCACTGTGTCTTTCAGAACATCCATACTCGGGAGAAGATTGGTAGTGGTAGACAAATGGGCGGATTGTACTATTTGAAGATGGATTCCAACATTCCGATAAAAAAGGGCACGCTGTGGTGGTAAATGGAGATTCGATGAATAAGAAAAAATAGGAAATTTGGTTATGGCATAGAAGACTGGGACATCCTTCCTTTGGCTATCTTAGGAGATTATTTCCATCCTTGTTTCATGGATGTAATCTTTCAGACTTTATTTGCGAAACTTGTGTGAAGGCAAAAAGCCATCGTACTACTTTTACATTTGAGTGATTATAAAACAGATTTATCTTTTTCATTAGTTCATTCAGATGTTTAGGGACCGGCCCTAATTTCTACTCTTAATGGGATGAGGTGGTTTATAACTTTTGTTGATGATTGCACTCACATGACTTGGGTTTATTAAATGAAACACAAGAGTGATGTTTGTTCAATTTTTCGCATGTTCCATCAAATGATAACTACTCAGTTCGGTGTTCCAATAAAAGTCTTTCGTTCTGATAATGGTGGCGAGTACGAAAAGAAAGAATTGATGGAATTTATGCACTCTGAAGGGATTATCCACCAAACATCTTGCACAGATTCTCCTCAACAAAATGGTGTCGTAGAGCGAAAAAATCGATATTTATTGGAGATTACTCGGTCTCTTTTAATTGGGGGTCATGTCCTATTTACTTGTGGGGTGAAGCTTTGAATTCGGCGGTCTATTTAATGAACCGCACGCCATCCAGTGTTCTTAATTTTCGAAGACCATTGGATGCCCCTTCTGATCATTGCACTCTCCCACCGGTAGTACTTCTGGCTCCACGAATTTTTGGGTGTGTAGTTTATGTTCATTTACATCTGCGCCAACGGACTAAGCTTGAATCTCGTGCTTTGAAGTGTGTTTTTGTGGGATATGGGAACAATAAAAAAGGCTACAAGTGTTTTGATCCAAAAACTCGAAGGCTTTATGTTTCCATGGATATTACCTTCCATGAGACCGAACTTTTTTACAAGGCTCCAACTCCAAATTTACCATTTCAAGGGGAGAATTCAGATGAAGTGATAAATTATGCAGAACTGGAAGCGTTTTTTTCCTCGGAAAATATTTCTTCATCCGGAGATTCTTCGGGACAGGGTGAATTTTCAGATGAAAGGGAAGAGTTATCAGTTGTTGAACCAGAGACGTCTCATAGTGAAGATGCTGCTCTTCATGATAGTACAATGCCTCCCAACAATTCAACACAACCATCGAGCCAATCTTCTTCTAAGATTCCTCCAGAGGTATCCACTAACCCTAACTCCACTTGTAGTGATGATCTTTTTTCTGAATCTCAAGTGTCTCAATATCGTTTTCCACCTCGTTCTAATCGTGGTGTACCACCTATTAAATATGAGCCTGATCCTAAATCTAAGGTTAGATACCGGCCCCATTAGTAATCATGTGTCTTGTCAAAAATTGTCCAAGTCATATGCGTCTTATGTGCTACAGTTATCATCTGTTCCTATTCCTAGTAACATGCAGGAGGCTCTAGCAGATGATAGATGGACTCAAGCCATGGCAGAAGAAATGGCAGCGCTTGAGAAAAATGATACTTGGGAGCTTGTGACTCTACCGAAAGGAAAAAAGACTGTGGGATGTAGATGGGTCTTTGCGGTCAAGCATAAAGCAGATGAGACAATTGAGAGGTATAAAGCTCAATTGGTTGCGAAAGAATATACGCAATCTTATGGGGTTGACTATCAAGAAACTTTTGCACCTGTTGCCAAACTTAATACAGTTGGAGTGCTCCTATCTTTGGCGGTGAACCGAGATTGGCCACTTCTTCAGTTTGATGTAAAAAATATTTTTTTACATGGAGATCTTACAGAGGAAGTGTATATGGATCCCCCTCCAGGTGTGGAAAAATACTTAGATGTTACAATGGTATGCAAACTTAAAAAAGCGTTGTATGGGTTAAAACAGTCTCCAAGAGCTTGGTTCGGTAGATTTACCAAGTCTATGAAAAGCTTCAGATATAAACAAAGCAACTCAGACCATACGTTGTTTTTAAAGCATCGAATGGGTAAGATTACTGCTTTGATTATAAACGTTGATAACATGGTGGTGACAGGAGATGATCAAGAAGAAATTGTGAGCGACTACGGCACTTGGCCTTAGAGTTTGAAATGAAACAACTTGGAGATTTAAAATACTTTTTCGGAATTGAGGTAGCCCGCTCAAAGAATGGTATTTTCTTGTCTCAACGAAAATGCATTCTTGATTTGTTGACTGAAACAGGTATGCTTGGATGTAAGCATGCAAATACCCCTATTGAACAAAATCACAAGTTGTTTAATTGTTTGCATGCAACTTCTACTGATAAAGCAAGATACCAGAGACTTGTGGGAAAATTAATTTACTTGTCCCATACTAGGCCAGATGTTGCTTATTCAGTATGCGTAGTAAGCCAGTTTATGCATGATCCTCGTAAACCTCACATGGATGCTGTGGAACGCATATTGTGATATTTAAAGTCTGCTCCGGGTAAAGGGTTATTGTTCAGCAAGAATAATCACTTGAAGGTAGAAGGTTACACTGATGCAGATTGGGCTGATTCATCTGACGACAGAAAATCTACATCAGGATACTTTACTTCTGTGGGGGGCAACCTTGTGACTTGGAGGAGTAAAAAACAACCGGTGATAGCAAGGTCAAATGCAGAAGTTGAATATAGAGGCATGGCTTTTGGAGTATGTGAGTTACCATGGTTGAGGAACTTGCTTAAGGATTTGGGTGTTCACTCTTAGGAGACAATGGAATTGTATTGTGATAACACTTCTGCTATAGGATTACTCATAATCCAGTCCAACACGATCGGACAAAGCATGTGGAAATTGATAGACACTTCATTAAAGAAAAACTTGAAGCCGGAATCATTGCTTTCCCATTTGTGAAGTCTGCAGACCAACTAGCCGATGTCCTTACCAAAGCTGTTGCCAGCAGTGCTTTCAATCACTCTTTAGCCAAGTTAGGCATGTGTGATATACATGCTCCAACTTGAGGGGAAGTGCTAAAATTAAGGATATGATTTGGTCAATATTTGATTTGATCAATTTCCTTAATTGTGTAATCTTATTTTATACCGTAGTTGTAGAATAGTTCTCTGTAATCTTGTATTCTTTCCTTGTTAATGTTTGTACTATATGTATTGTACAACTACGATGAATGGAATTATCAGAAAATTACTCCACAATTGTGTTTATTTTCAGTATGCGAAGCCCTCTGTTTTTCTTCTCCAATAATTCGTGTTTTCGAAGCTGTAATTGGTGTTCCATTTTGTAAGCTTCTGTAGCCGACTTTCGTCCAGCCTTGCATGCGTGGCCTCCCTCTTTTCTGTGATCCCCCAATCCCAGCCTTGGGTCTCCTTTTTTTATCCCTTGCTGCTGTAGCCCTATTTTTCTCCTTTTCTAGTCAAAGCAGCCCTATTTTTCTCCTTTTCTAGTCAAAGCTGTGGGCGGCGCTACCACTGCCGAGAATATTAGGCTTAGGCCTTCCAATCCCTTTTCTTTTCTTTTAGTACAAGTCTAGCCAAAATTATAAAAAGAAGAAAAACTGGTCCTTGGGCCCACCAAGATACGTACGCAAATTGTGTTCCTCTGTAACAAATTTCCGCACAGTACGAGCAACTATATTAAACAAAAATGCTACTGGTACAGCAGCTGCGTACAGATTTTCTTTGGGTCCGTTTTGGATCCCGCAAAGATGATCATAACCGCTCATTTTGTTCAAAATATTTTGTTTAAGGTCCCTATAAAAAAGCATCTCAATCCGATATCGAAAATAGTGTTTACGAATCATCTAATTTTGCTTCAAAATTTAGCCTAAATGTTCAAACCTCCGGATACCTAAAACACATAAATGAAGCATTAAGTTATGAATAACAATATAAATAGACTCAGCAAGTGTTTCATTGGCCGGTCTCCTTTTTTATCACTTGGAAAGTCTCCAGGCACACATGTACATGCCCGTTCATTGCTGATATGAGATTCGAGCTGTCAGATGTACGATCCGACGGCTTAGAGGAGCGCAATATTGTGCTACATACATCACTGCACAATACTATCCCCAATTCATATATTAAACTAGGCTTAAGTCCTGCTAAATTTTTTAGGTTTTTTTTTTTTAAGTTTTGTTCTTATTATTAAAAAAAATCTCATTTGTTAGTTTTGTATCAAATTTTTGTGAATTATTGATTCGTCTCTACAATAATATTCGAAAAAGTGAAATTTTTTTACTTTTACCAATATATTTTTAAAAATATTCAATATAAAGCCTTGCACGTGTGTTGCGATATTATCTATTCCGCCCGTGTGAAAACACCTCCAAACGGGCTTATAAATACAGACACCGTAAACCGGGGTCACCTCGGCGACACAGCAGCAGCAGCAACATAAAAATGGTGGCTCCCGCTGCAGCTGCCACAGCCAAGCCCCTTCTCCACACGCTCACCTT
>BPLS01000678.1:0-30465 GCA_019656275.1 Rhododendron kiyosumense
TACACACTAATACGTGCGTATAGATGAAACAGAGGTAGACACAGAAAGAGAGAGTGACTTTGAGATCCTTTCTTTTTTTTGCTTCCTTTCCCTTCTCTTTGATCTCCTCCATCGCACAATGTCTACTGATAATCAGAGCAGTTATTGAGAATTTGAATTTTAGAATTTCCTAAATTGTCTTATTTCCAGGGCCAAGGCCTTCAAGATTTTCCAAAACTGTTTTTTTTTTTTCTTATCTGCGGGTTTTTCTTCAATTTTTTTTTTATGTTAGTTTTGGTGTCAGGAAGTTCATATGTACAAGATTACATACTTATTTCCTGGGTTTTGGTGAATTGAAGTTAGGGTTTGTCTTTTCATATGTTGTTTGAGGGGGTGGTATGGTTTAATCAGTTCTTAAATGGAATGAACTCTATTTTTCGCTTAAAGTATAAATGATCAGAACTTAGAGCAAGAAATTCCGTAGTGTAATATAGCTTTATTACTCAATTTCTATATAGCGAGTATTAAATTTTCTGGGACTAGATTTTGTGGATTCAGTAGCTCTCTTATGAGTGTCTAAGCATTGATTCATGAAATGGGTTGATGAAATTTTTTGGTTTTGAATGGTGCAATTAAATGGGTTTTTGAATCTGTTTGGTGGTCTAGAAAAGATATGCTAGTGTTTACCTTTCAAGGTTATGATGGTTGTTCTTGTTCTCCCTGCAAGTGTTCATCTTTTTGGTCAGAAAATTGTCCTGACATCAGTTTTCGTAATGGGCAGGTGATTGCACTCTACTTACCTTCAGATTACCGGCAACCGTTGATCTGGTGATTAAACCGTTCACATTTGAGAGAAACATCTCTTAATAGTGTGGAGTTTGGTTGGTATTGTGGGTGCTTTCTGTTGCACATACCCAGTTCCACTTGAAGTAAAAAAATATTTCTTTTGGATTTTGGTTTGGACTAATTGGGAGATGATCAGCTGGAAATGAGTGCTGGGACATGGTGCATGAAAAGGACAGATGTTTCTGGCCTGTTCCTTTGCTGGAACTCGGTGAACCATTTCGGTCTGTGATTCATTTTTCTGCCTCAAATATTTCGTGCAATGTCTCGCTGCTTTCCTTTTCCACCTCCAGGATATGAGAAGAAGACTACACTTGCTGATACGGACTTGCTAACCAAGGTTCATATGGAATACACTTCTTTAATCGGTTGCCTTATCTACCTCCCCAGTAGTCTTAAATGTTGTGGATGTTCTCTTTCATTCGGAATCATGGTTGCAATAGCATAATTCTGTTGATCTTCTTGAAAAGTTGTGCTGCTTGTGCCATAATTTTGAAGTTCATTAAGGGGCTTTTAACCAAGATAAGAGGAAACACTTATTGACAGTACTGAGTGTTTTTGAATTAAGGGATCGTGAAAGCATTTTAGGAAGATACCTTTGGAGGGTATGCATCCAATAATTAATTGGTGAAGCATAAATGATGGATTGTGTAACTGTTTCTGTTTTCTGTTTTGTTCCTTTCTGTATATGACTTGGGGGGTATTTTTGGTTTAGAGACATGGAATTTACATAAGAGTAGAACTTTATTGAAGTTTCACTAAAATTCACCTACGCACTGTTTTCATTTTTAGCTTCTTGTTATGTAAAAGTGGCTTAGCAGACAAGGGAAAAACTTCAACATCGTTGTTCAAGTATTTGTCAGAATATTGCATAATCCAGCATTTCTTTCCACTCCTCCTTTCCTAAAACGTCTGCTAGATTTTTCCCTGTTTAGAATAAGGCGTTAAGTCTTTTGTCAATAATGTACGCCTTCATTCGTGTCTCGTCCGGTATCGTGAAGAAATAATATTTCAAGACTTCTTTTTGTTTGCCTGTCTCACGTTGAATGTAGCTCTGTGAAAGTGGGTGAAGTCCCTTTTAGGTACATAATTATCTGGGCATAGCCATTAAATATTTTGATGCTTATATGCCTTTGACTATTTCCATTTCATATGCCACTTCAAGTTCCTTGCATATTTTCTTGATCAGCACTATCTTTTGTCTCGAATTTTAAATACATGAAACACCTATTTTGGTCTCATCTACCTTTGTTATGTAATTGGAATATGATTCTAGTTGAACAGACTTACTTGATTTGTCATACTTCAATACCTAGCATCTTGCGTCCTAACTTATTACTGGGTTTATAGCATCCGCGTACAATATGTCCGTTAATGTCATTTCTGCGGGAATCATCCTCTTTGAACTTTAGATGGTCCATCAAGTCCATATAGTTGGTATAGCCTTTCTGGGTAACTTTGTTTTGCAAATCTTGATGGATTTGACTTTTCTGTGCTCATATTTTGGGGGTTCATTTTGTAACTTGTTAACTTGCTCATGCTTGAACATTTTCTTAGATCTGCTTATTTCCAATTTGTCACTCATTAAGCAGTTGTCATTTGGCTAAGCTGGTTTGTGCATTTTATCAATTGGAATGTTTAGGAGAAACACAAGGAGAAAAAGCACAAGAAGGGCAAGGAAAAGAGTGAAGGAAAAGAAAGGGAAAAGGACAAAGAGAGAAGTGACGGACAACCTAAAGAAAAGAAAGAACGAAAGAAGAAGCATAAAGACCGGAATGATAGGGATAGGGAGAAGAAAATTGATACTGTTGAGAAAGATGTTGTACAACCATCGGAGGGTCAAAATGGTGAGAAACTTGGTTCAAAATGCCCAGAGAGTGGTGCTACAATGGACTCTAAATTTTTTCTGGAGTTGCACAAGAGAATCAAAGACGAAGGTGGAGCTAGAGAAAACCAAATGTTGAAGAGTATTACTGTTACATATCGGACGAGTGGTGAACTGGCTGGTAGGGTTGTGGAAATCAACATTGCAAATTCCACTGAAGCGAAAGAAACTTACAAAAATAAGAAAGATAGTGATAGAAATATTAATGGAGAATGGAACCAAGTTGAGGTAAGAGGCGTGGAAAATGGTTTTGTTCAAGGTTTCTGTGTGGAAGATGGCTTTGTTCAAGGTTTCAATAGGACGGATCAGAATAGAGTTGGGGGAGTTTCTGGACCAGTGGAAAAGGAAGTCAAAAAGCAGAGGGAGGGGAAAAAGAAGCATAAACACAAGGATGGTGAAAGACAAAAAAGTACAGACAAGCCAGATTATAAAGACAGGGCAAAAGAGAAGGAAAAGGAGGCGAAAGCGAAAGAAAAAGAGCCAGACAAAAAGCAACCTAAATTGCAAGAAAGCGACAAAGATGGCATAGATAGTCCGATTCTTAAGCCATCTCCCCTTTTGAATGATGGAAACAAGAGTTTCACCTACAACATAAGTCTTGGCAAACGAAAAGAGCTTGAAATGAATGGATTTTCACATGGTGAGTTATTTCCTGTATTGTACAGTGGTCACACTTCATTTCTGTCTCCGTTGTCCGGGATAAAATTGTGGCTCTAGACATTGATCTTTTTATTGGCTAATATTTGGTGTGTACTTCGCTCTTTCAACGTGTTACAGATCGGCCCAATAAATTGCCGAGACTCATCTCTTCCTCTCACCAGCTTGTGGAAAATGCAAGGAAATTGGAACTATGCCAGTCTGCTCTCCAGCTTGCATGCAGGCGGCAGGCGGCAGCCTCTACTAACCATAAGGTGGAAGGTATCATTTCTTCCTCTCACCAAATCCTGCAAAATGGAAGAAAATTAGTATCAAAACCAACTTCCATTAGCAACAAGACAGATAAGGACGCCAGGACTAATGGTTTTTTAGAGGCTCAACAACTCAATGCTTCCTCTGGTAAACCTTCGTCTACTGCGCAATCTAAAGAGAAAGTTGAAGCATCTGTGAAGCTTCCACATCCCGACTCTAAGTATCTGAGTCAAGTTTTTCATGTTCCCAAACTCAAAGTGGCAGAGTGGTGTGATTTTGATGACCAGGAGTGGTTGTTCAGCAACTATAAGCTTCACGTGAAGAACCCCAATGCAGGTCCGTTAGAGGTTGATTGTACCCCTCAGGTATGGGCACAAGCTTTACGGACAGAATCCATGGATGTTGCTGCTCTGCCATATGTCATACCTTTCTGAGTTGGTACTGAATGGATTCTTCAGCTTCCCCTTCGATCCTCTCTGAGCTGGAACCATGCTCATTATGAAAGCATTTCCATGTGGATCCAAATTTTCTTGCAACCTTTGCAGACATTTTTCTGCTCTTGCTCCTCCAGGCTGGGCACCGCTGCATTACTTGGGTCATTGAGGGTTTCTTCTTTTAATTATATTAATCCATGCAAACACATTTACGGATCATTTCAAGAAACATGCTGTGGTTTTTGCAGGATTTTGTATGGTCTCTCCTATTGGATGGGGAGACAAATGTGGTGGGAATTTCCTACTTTGGTTTTCGGTAATGACAGAATTTACAAATTTTTTTACATTGTAACTTATGGTTTCATATAGGGTGAGTGTACATTTGAGGAATCACTCTTATTTGAGGGACTTTTTTGTTTGGCAAAATATTAGCAACCTTACCTTTTGCTGGCTTAGTGGGTAATGTGTTCGTCGTAAGAAAACTTGGTGAAAATGAGACCTACCATTCCGATTTCAGCTGTTCTAGTTTTGGGAATGAACTGTTGTAACCTGTAGAAAAATGTCATTGCTCACCGTTCATAATACAAATGTAGACTACTCATCTAATACTTGAACTTTCCTTTCTTCCTACCTACTTCAAGAACTTACAAAGAGTTGTGGAATCGTTTTCATTTGATAACTACTAAACACATCCTCCATTTCCATTGATCAATCACCAATGCCTCCACTTTCATGCCGTGGACCACTGTTCAACCCCACATTTCTTCCCTTGCAGCCACCGCCATGACTCTTCCTTCCTCCACTTGCATTTTTTTGGTTGCCGCCTCCTTGATCGCCACCCTTGCCATCTTTTCTTGCATCACTGCTACCCAGTTCACTCAGATCCTTACAGATCCAAGCTTCCTTCTCCTCTCTTTTCAAATATCAAATAAGTGTCGTCTGCTTAAAGACTGAACATTTATATGCTGCACAGGTTGGTAGAACCTAATGAATTGATTCAGTTTTACAATCTTCTTTTCACTCTTCTCCCTCTCTTACTGGATTGTGATTCTTTCACGACGAACTAACCAGTTAATGACTTTTTGTGGTTAATGACTTTTTGTTGTCAATGCAATGAGTTGGTGCTGTAAAATATGGGAGATAGAAGTTCAAAAACTAAAAATTTTATTTCAGATTCCACGACTAACTCAAATTCTTGATGAAGAAAACATAGTTAATCCTATTCTGATTCAAGTGGAACCTCTGTTGGAGTTGAAGGTTATTATCATCTTTGTTGTTGTTGAACATTAGAGCCCTTCAACCTTCCCCCTTCTTCATGACTAAGACCTGAACCAGTGTCTCCGTCTTCAAACATTTTTCTTGATGCTTTCTCAAATAGGGTTCCTGTTTTTGAATTCTTTTTTGGGTAATGATTTTCGCACACCCTTTTTTGATAGGTGCACTCATTTTCTTGTCTTTTATTGAAACTTTTGTGAGTTTTTTTCACGAAAAGACAAGAAAATGAGAGTATTTATAAATAAATAAAAAGAGTGAAAATCATTTCTATTTTTTTTTATTAACCTCTTTCTTTTACAGGCATGTCCATGAGCTCTTTTTGACTCGCATCCAAGGGTACATGAATTGCTCCTTTTATCAGAGACATGAATGCAGTGGTTAAAGCCAAACTAATCATGGAAATCAACAACACAACAACAACAACAGAACCCAGGGAGTCTCCAATCATTGGGGGTATGGGCAGACTAATCATTGAGATCAAAAATGAAAAATTACGAAACAAAATTGGAGAAATCAGCACTCCTCTCCAAATTCAAATGTCGACGAGGGGCATCATAGATCCAAAACACGGATCTATTCGTGGCTGGAAGCAGATCCCACGCCGATCAAATCACAACACAAGTAAATTCATAAGAACAGAAATAAAAAGCCTCATTTGATCTAGTGCAGAAAATCAAAAGAACAGAGACAGTGAGACACTCCCAAAAAGAATTCACCGCCATAAGTCAGGCCATGAGATCCAGATGTAAACAAAAAATGGTGGTCACTACAGAATTTAAATGAAGATCACTTCCAAGTCAAATGACAATTGTGAAAGTTTGGTAGCAATATAATTGATCCAAGTAATCATGTGAGTAATGGTAACGAGAAACCTCAAAAGCAAGGTGTTGTCAAGAATTATCCTTGCCCATTTGTTGGCAAAGCAGACCTTCATGCTACAAACAATAAGTAGAGGTGGAAAAAAAATAAAAGAAAAAGGAAATGAAATCCGTCGACTTCCCTACCCTTTTGGACTCCTTCTGGGTCGCACAGCTATCTGAAAATAAGATTTGAAAAACGCAGGGCATTTTTGTTGTGAAAAAAATCGTATTTAGAGGTCTGTCATGAACAAATAAAAATCTTCATCCCGCAGTGACAGAGTTTGGGATGCTCTCCAAAAATTTTGCTCTTGCTACAGGGTCAGTTGAAAAGCGACCCAAGACAGCAACCGTAGCTGTATTACTTCCAAACTTCTCAATCCCTCTGGAGATCATGCAAGTGTGGTTAGCCTCAACCACCACCATTACATCTCCACCAAGCAGTGATGAAGCTGTCTCGGCTATTTGTCTGGTGAGCCTCTCCTGTACTTGGAGCTTGAAACCATGGAAATGCACTATTGACTGCAGAAGAGTTTTCCCAATGGCGTTGACTCCTTCAGTAGAGATGTATCCAATGTGCACGAATCCCTGAAATGGAAGTAGATGGTGTTCGCATTGGGACCAGAATGGCAAGTTTAGCTCAGAATGGATGTCTTCATTCCCATTGGATCTAACGGCATCTAGTCGAGAAAGACCAAACCCATTTAACTTCATCTCCAAGTTACAGTTTCTGAAATTCATAAGCCATTTCACAAAACGGGCAGGAGTTCCTAGAAGCTCGTTCCTTAATGGGTCTTCACCCAAGGAACAAAGAATTGAAGCTACCGCAGCAATCATTCCTGAATTGGCGGTTCCCACCTTAGATATAGGCTGAGATGGGCACCAACATTTGTCATCTGAGTCTCTGGGATGGATTTTCTCAACATTTATGCCTCTGAATCTCAAGAGACTCAGAAAATCACCCCAAATATCTGCCTTGTTGTTTTCAAAAACTCCTGAACCAGAACAAACAATCACCTTTACCCATCCTCTGTGATTTGAGTCAAGGAAGGCTGACTCAAAATTCGGGAAGTGAATGTGTTGACACTGGAGAATGACGGCAACACCTGTTGGCTTGATTCCATCTTGCAAAGCTGAAGATACTTCATCTGCTAGACGTTGTGGTTCTTGCAGTCGTTTTGAAAAGACATCAGCAACGCGAGAAAGTTTGCTTAGGCCCACAACACGCTGCCCAGATGGGACATACCCAATATGACACTTGACTTGGAATGGAAGCAAGCATGACTCACAGTACGAGAAAAGATCAAGATCCCGAACAACAACAAGCCCACCAGCTCCTCCAGCATGCCCGATTCCACTTTCCAACCCGGATTCAGGGAATAAAGCCCCTTGGACAATATCTGTCACCTTTTGTCGGTAGCCTGAAAGTACAAAGAGGAAACTGAACTAACTGATACCTCAAACTCCAAGTCAATACTCAATAGTGGCATGTAAAAGGTACTATTCCACATCCCATTTTTCTCCTTCTTTTAGCTTTAGTTTTCGGGCAACTATGCAAGTTCAAGACAGAAAAAGTCAAACATGGAGTTTATGCTAACAAGTAACAAGCCTATATGGTTAAGGTACTTGAAACAAACCTAGGTTACAATGTTTCAAGCATATTAAGAAAAGAGAACTGAGCCTTAAGCAATCAATTAACTGAAGATTGTAAGCAAAGGTACACAAAAAGCATAGTTATTTGTTCGAAAACACTAAAAGGCTTAGAAAGCTTATCTGGAAGGTAGAAGAGCAACAACAAAAAATGAAAATCATAAAAATGAATGAAAGAAATAGTGTCTATCCGATGTCATGACGATTTTTCCCTAACATAAACACAATAATCTTCATCTCGATTATTATCAAGGTTAAAAGAATCCGTCATGGAAACACTACTTCCGCAAGGAGCAACTTGAAGATCATTCTAGGTACGCATAGAAGTCAAATATTTGTGCTCAGACATAGCACATACTATCTCACTAAGGAGTCACTACTACAAAAGCATAGCTAACAGCGAAGCTAATACGCCAAAGAGCTGACCAAACAAAGTACAATGGGCGTCAAATGTCAATAAGAGGGTACCTTCACATCACTATTGCATTAACCCTTCACCATTACCCAGTAAGATCAAACCATCAAAAGTGGGACAACCCAATTGCTACAAAAACAAGTACATACAAATCGAACAACTTAGTGGACAAAAAGATTCACAAGTGAACCATTGAGCTCCTTAGGAAACTCATAGATTTCAGTGAAGGGGTTTAATTCAATTCCACAAAGACTATACGAGGTTAACTTATAGATCACATGTGGAACTGCAGTGGATGATAGATTAACAGTAGAAAACATGTACTTTAATACGGTTCCATAACATGAAGGATCTTCAAGCCCTACTACGAAATAATCATTTGAAATGTCAATATGTCATCATGGCAAAGCTGCTGAATACAACACCAACAAATAACAGAACCCATCTAGTCCCCAGTCATTGGGGGCATGGGCAAGGGAGGATTGGAGATATACCTAACATTTGGCAATATATGCACAAAGTGGCTGCTCTTAGAATACTACTGAAAACCTGTAACTCCAACAACCGAGGAGCTAATGGTTGTTTTGCTATGGAACCATGCCCCAAATCTGCCGAAAGGCAACAGGGCAGGCCTAGAGACGCAAATAAATTTCTGTGCACATTACCATGTTTAAGCTATCAGTTCTAAATTTGGGCTATTTTCATTGAATATTGATGCGAAACCATTTCATTTCAAACCCATAACTACCAACACAACTTTAGATCAAGACACAGGAAACAAGTACTCAGATGATGGAAAAGAAAATCCACAAGAGGAGTGAGAAAATGTGGATGAGAGAGAGAGGGCATACCTCTGGTTCCTTCCCTGAGGGCCTTGGCAACACGAAGTGGGGTCTTTCTTAGACCTTCTCGATTGATATCTTCACCCAAACCTTGCAATAGCACTTTTACAGCATCTTCAATGGCCACGGTCGTCTCTCTCTCTTCCTCAAATCCCAGCTCTATACAACCACCCAGCTTCACTTCATTCCCTTTTAGCTCCACATTGAAGTGCCCCTCATCCAAAGCGCCCATTGACAAAAACCCACACCCCAAAAAAACCCGAAATCACAAATCCACGATCTACCGCAACAAATCCAAATCAAATCCTTCCCATAACCCACATAAAAAAAAAAAAATTTCAATTTTTCCTGCAGAGGCCTAAAAACCAAACGAATCAGTTGGAAAGATAAAGCGAAATGGGTTAACCCAGTACTAAAGAAATGATAAAGAAAAGAGACTGCATAGAGGAAACAGCAGAGACAAAATGATGTAATTAAAGGATGAGAGTGGGAGGGAGTTATAGGGCTGATATTGAGAGAAGAAAGGATGAAGGGATGGAAGGGCAAGCAAGAGGGTGGGAGGCTAGGAATGTCGATATCGAATTGTGTAAGAAATCAAAACTCTGTTTCCAAATTGTACCAGTACTCCGTAGATTATAAATGAGGGGTTAACGATGATCTTGGAACACGAGGGTGGTTTTGTACTTTTGTTCGCCCAAGTGGGGCCCAACTACTGGTGAGATGTGTCCTTCTGTACGGGCGGTGGCCTGGTGGGGGAAGATCTAGCTCGGTCTTTCTGGTCCTCTGGATTTGATTCGATGTAGTTTTTTTTTTTTTTTTGAAAACGTGATTCGATGTAGTTTATTCAATTTATTATTCACTAAAGTGTCATGAGGGAGCAATGTAATTTCGGTTGTTCATATCGGCAATCAATAATTGATATGTGTTCGTAAATTATTACCGATAATAAATATCTTGCATTGGTAATATTCCCTTTGTCTGATTTTCTTTGTTATTTTTTGTTACCCTTATCGATCTTTAAACACTTATATGTCCTAATTTATAACGTTTTTCATAATTTTCAAAACTTCGTATTATAGACCTAATCGAAAATTATCAAACAAGATTCATATTGCATATTTTTAGATATTCATATTAAAATATATAAGTGATTGGAAACTGACACGAATTTTAAAAAAGGACGAAGAAAATGGGACGGGATGAGTAGTTTATTTTTAATTTGAATCGTCTAAAATACTTTTGGACACTTGAGGTTGGGCCTCCGTAAACTTAGCCTCCGTAAAAAAGTTAGTATTCTCTTTTTCACACATCTTTTTATAATCACACTCTATTTTTGTCATGACGTAAATTCATAAAATTAATTTTTTAGTTGTATACTCTTCTGCACTTAAAATAAAGTTAACATAACAAGAAGATTTTAAAAAAATGTGGTTATAAAAAAAGTGTGAAAATCACTATACTTTTTTCCGTTTTTATATCTTTGTTGTTCGGCTAACTCAAATGAATTTGAGGGTACCTCTTAGCTCAATTGATAGAGACTTTTTATTTGGTAAAGGTTCAAACTTCATCACGTGCTCCCTTTCATCTTAGGATAGTATAAATTATAATTTTTTGCTTGAAAAGTAAGTCCTCATGTGTAACTCATCTAAGTTCTTTGAAAATTACTCTATATTCAAGTCGTACAGCTCCATATGAATTAACCTCATAAGAGTTTATAGCATCCATCGCTATCTAGATTTGTTTGTTTTAAGTATTTTATTTCTTTTTTTATAGTATTTTTATAACACAGTTGTCCAGCCAATTTACATTGCTTCTTTTCTTTCTTTTTTTGTTGAGATCAATCGATGCTAAAGTCATAATACAATTCCATATAGATTAACCTCATAAAATTATTATGTAGCATCCACAAGATTTCAAATCTTAAACCTACGAGATTGTCATAATCTCCATACCGATACACTCCTGTCGACAAATCTCATAAGAGTTTATAGCATCTACGAGATTTCAAATTTGAAACCTTCCAGATAGCAAACTAATAAGTTCTTGATTACTTGACACGTGGTTTTCGTCCATTTACGCAAAGGGCGTGGTGGTTGATGAGTGGAGGAGGAAGGCGGCCGGCGAAGGATAGGAAGTTGGTGCCTGCCACGATTTTTTGCGACCACAGTAGAAGTTGGGCAGGGCCACATGTGGTAATAGTATACTCCCTCCGTCCCGGTTTATTTGTCCACTTTTTGACTTTTTGAGAGCGTTTGACCTCTCAAAGAATTGGTTATAATTTTCAATTCGTAATGTTTTTAATATGCAATATGGATCTTGTTTGATAGATCTCAATTAGTTTTATTATACAAAATCTTCAAAATAAAAAAAATATTGTAAAATATAAGATATAAGCATATTTTTGAAAGACACGTATTTCGACGATTAGACAAACAAACCGGGACGGAGGGAGTAACAAATTGGTCTGGGGATCGAGTGGTATCCACCCAACAAGTCTGTTGACACAGATTTGTTGTACACAGATTCTGTATAGGTTTTTGTGTGGGGCCCACTACGGGTCTCACACAAATAATTCGAGTCGTTCATTAAATATAAAATATTTTTTCAAGTACTCCCATGAAAAATTAGCTAAATTCGATATTTATAGATACTTGATCCAATCATTTAACATTTCATTATTCTAAAAATCAAATGAAAAGTTTGATAATGGATCGAGCATCTATAGGCATTAGATTGAGCTGATTTTTTATGGAGGCCCGTGAAAAAATGTTTTACATTTAATGAACAGGTTAGATTGTTTGTTTGAGACTCATAGTAAACCCCACACAAAAATCTATACAAGATCTGTTACCTATTTATCTGTGTGTATAGCACAGTTCTATTCCACCAAACCCACGATCACTACCAGTCTACCAGGGACTTCTCTGACGAACCAACCAATCGATTTGTTGCCATTGACACCAACGGATCCCCAACTTTGGTCAAAATGAAAATGAAAAGTTAGACTTTTTAGTTAAGCCGCCACCAACCACAACAATCATGGCTTTAAATTTTAAGGCCATGCGAGGCACTTTATAGGGCGCATATGAATTATCGATCTTGATAATAAATGATTGAGATAATATGATTTTTAATTATAACAGATAAGAATTATTTATTACCGATCATAATTGATCTTTAATGTGAACTATTGATTGATAAGATCGACGGCTATACGTCGCTTTACACGTGCATTACCCAGGAGTCACTACAGCAGCCATCCAGGTAAATCAGTAAAGGCTAAGTGCGAGAAAAATCGTATAGCCCCGTTTTTGTTAATATATACGTTGTATATTACTGTACAATTTATTTCTTGTCTAAATTCAAAATTTTTCATATTTATTAATTTTGCGCTTTTTTTTTTTTGTATTATTGGTTAGCCAAGATGACAGGAATTGAAAAAGTTATAAAAAATTAATTTTTACTCATTTGTTTTGGAAAATATCCAAGAAAAAATCAAAAATTGATAGATCGAGAGTCGTAAATGAACCGAGCAGCTCGCGCGCTCGGCAGTCGGCTCGTTAACGATTAGCAGATTGCAGGCAGCTCGACTTGTTTAGTAAATGAGCTAAGCTCCAATTTTCGACTCGTTCGATAAAAATTAAACTTAATTAAAAAAACTCGTTTAATAAATAACTAGCGTCAAATTTTTCGCTCGTTTACGACAACAGAAACAGTGTCTTAAATTTTAAGGCCAAGGGTCACCCTGAACTCCACAGCCCCCAAAAAATGGATTCTTCAGAATCTTCACAGCCGCGGAATCATTCAGCCGACCACCACCACCCCTGCCCTCACCAGCCACCGCATCACCACCACCACCACCACTACCACATCCACTTTTCACCTCACTGCCCACTTCACAGCCGTCTTCTCCAACCAAACATCCAACCCCACCCATGCCCTAGCTCTCTCCCCTCTCTTAACCAATCAAAATCGCAGGTTCCCGAGTGTGCAGAAACCTACCCTTCCGATGCCTTGTAAGTGCTACTTCGAATTCACTTTCTGTTTTCTTTATTTGGGTTTCCCTTTTTATGTCCCCATTCCTTTCCTCGGCTGAAGAACATGATTTGGTCAATCGAATCTCACAGCCCCTTTGGATTGAGGGATTTGATAAGAAAAGAAAAGAAAGATAAGAATTTCTTTCCAAATCACTCGCTTGGATTGTTTATTTCCAATTGATATTTTTTTATTGTCTCCTTCCTTCTTCTTTCTCACCAAAAAGCTCCCCTTTGATATCTCACCGTTTCTCACAATCCAAATGGGCTGTCATTGCTCTACTTATGCATGTGTAATTGGACATGATGGAGTGGGAACTAGGGTTTTCAATCGGAGATTGAATTGCTCTAATAGTTGGGGTTTTCAAGTAGTTATTTTTGTTGAAGAGGAGTTCATTATCTTTTTACATTTCGTTGGATATTTTGGATTGTTGGTTTCAAATTCATTTGATACGAATTGGAATTAAGTATCATGCATATGTTGTTCTCTCAAGTTTACTTTGTTGTTTGAATTATCTGTCAATAGTTGGATCTCGCTTCGAATTATAGCTATCTTGGAAATGGTCTGGAGAAATAACACTAACTAGGGGATCATCAAACCAAAAAGAGATGTCTAAATAACTAAGTAAACTAAGTCAAAGAGAAATGAGTTTGGTATGCCTTGAATATCTGAAATTCTACGTCTGTTTAGATGATTCTGGAATGCATAATGGGCTCATTTCTGATTCTATCTGAAGCACAAGGGACTTGATTCTGTTTCCATCGAACACTGGGAAACCGGATTTTGTGTCTTCGGTGTCATTACCTTTTATCCATGGTTTAAGAAAGTGAACGTGGAAACACACAAACTTGTTGGAACATTTATTTTGAGACTTGAGAAAGTGGGAATTCCATTTGATAGAACCTCTGCGAGCATTACATAGGAGAGTTCATTTATGCATTCAACTACTGTTTTGTTTCCCAAAGAGGACACCATCGTAGTTGATCTTCCATGCTTTTCGATGGTTGATTGATAGAATGATCCAAGAGGGGAATGAAGAAGCGTTTGAGGAAGATGAGGAAGATCCAGTTTTCGTTTTAACTGATGAATGGAGGGAGTTCTTTGCAAAATCTGAAGCTAAACGGAGACTAGGTAAGCTGGTTGCTCTCTAATCTTATCTTTATTGCAAAACATTGTTACTGAGAGTCTATAACCTAATGGCGCACAGCAAAGAAGCAGGCTAGAAAGAAGGGAAAAGCATCGGCGGGTTAGCTTTCGTGATCATTCATTATCCAAGTGAAAGAGGCAGTGGTGATTGCTCTTTAGATGCGTAGTCATCATTCAGGGACAGGCTAGTGGGAGGGAGTACGAAGATGGTGTTGTAGAAGCTGCATAAGATACTAAAATCAACGATTCAAACTGTTCTGGCCCCCAGATCGGGTCCCAAACTGGTGAGTTACTGAATGTCAACTAGTATGTTAAGCTTCTGTGTTGTGGGGATTTCTTTTGCTGTAAAATACGTTGGCACACATGGAATGTGCTGCTCTTCATTCTCTGGAATGATCTCATTTTTGTTTTCAATGGATAAGGCTATGAGTCCTGAAGTTGTTGACCAAATTATTTCCAGAAAATTGAGAGAAGTTGTTCAGGCCATTACTGAAATCAGTCCATATTCAAGCTTGTCATGTAATTTCAAGCTTCTCTTTTTGGGGAAGGTTATTGTTCATTGCAATCTGCCCATTGCTTTGGGTATTGCACTGAATGGCCCAAAGTCAGAACAGATTGGATTGTGATCCACTTGTCTTGGATCGACACTAAGCCTAACGGAGTATTCTGCTAGTGTAGTTGTGATTGCTTTGAAGTGGATCTTCAAGACCAAACCAAAAATAGAACAAGATAGTTAAGGCCCGACCCGAAAAAAATTGATGGTTTTCCTTTTTGCATTTTCTTAGCATTCTGAGCTGTAATTTAACAATCAAGTTTGTTTTCCTTTGGGGCTATTTTTCGTTCTCTTGTCTCCGTTTTCTCCTCCTTGTTTTGCAGGAGGGAGCCAAATTAGATGGGATCATCTATCCAGATATCCTCTTAGGATATCTTTTAACCCCACGGCAGAATACGATATTCAGACAATCATATTTTTCTACCAATTCGCATATAGACCAGCTTGAGGTGGTGCAGTCCGCAATTGGAGCACGAGTGCATGACATCCAATCGATAGAATTTGGGATGTCCGTAACAGCAGAACGGGAGGATTGGTCTCAAGTCATTTGCACGGACGGTCCTGACATTTTGGGGCCCGAAACGAATTTTAAAGTTGGAGGATTTTACATACTTTACGAGCACAAAATAAATAGTAAATCAATCTAAAGAAGATAAAAAAAAAACACACACACACACATAACAAGATAGGTAGATTAACAGTAAAGATAGGAGTACAGTAAAGGCTATACAGCAGTCGCGTACAAATCTTTTTTGCGCCCATCTCGGATCTCACAAAGATGATCGAAGTCGCTTATTTTGTTCAAAACATTTTGTTTAGGGTCCCTATAAAAAACCATCTCAATCCGATAACGGCAAGGGCGACTATGAATCATCCAATTTTAGTTCAAAATTTAGCCTAAATTCTAAAGCAAAGTTGGATGATTCGTAAGCGCCCTTTTCGATATCGGATTGAGATGATTTTTTTCATCGACCCTAAACAAAATATTTTGAACAAAATGAGCGGCTCCGATCATCTTTGCGGGACCCGAGACAGGAGCAAAAGCGATCTATACACGGCTGCTTTATAGCCTTTGCTGTACCTGTAACAACACCGATAAATTAAATTTCAGAGAGTAGCGAAGCTCACAAGAACGTAAAAAGTATCACTTAGATATCAGTTTTCTTGCGGGGACGGTAGTAATTAAGCCAGCATAATCAATTTTTTTCCCGTTCATAACTGGCTTATTTTTTATAGCACTCTATAAAAGTTGGGGGTTCTAATTGAAAAATAAATAAATTTGGGACTAAGGCGCAAGCCTTCCTCACGTTTCCTCAGGGATGTACCAGGTCATTTTCAGTGATGAGGAGTTTTTAATACGATTCTATACACGGAGAAGATAAGGAGTGAGCCTTGGATTGGCGTTGCTGATTCAGCTCAGTGATAGGAGTAGTTTTTGGGTACCGGATGGGTACCACATGTCCGTGTCCATGTGGTGCCCAAATAGTCTATCCGGACCGTGCAAAAATTTGCTGGACGGCCCATATTAAAATCCTCTCTCTCCTCTTTCTCTCTCCAAATTCAAGCCATCCAAAAACCAAAAAGAATGACCCGAATGCGCCGAGTGAAATTCACGTGGTACTCACTTGTCACTGGAAAAATTTCTCGATAGTGATAAAACATCGTTTGCTAGCCTATAAAACAAGTCGTTGGCAACCCCACCAAAACATTCCAAGCAAGAAAGCCATACAAGTGGCAAGTTTTTACCCGATTTACCTCAGCAATGACGAAACCTATCCTTTCAATCGGTTCACATCAGCTCTTTCTTTTTCTTTTTTTCCATTAGGGTAGGTACGAAGTCGATCCTTTCCGATGGCTCGAGCCAGCCATCACATGTTTTTCTAGAAGGCTCAAAACCCAAAAGAACAAAGATAGGGATGGTCTATATAAATTGCCACAATGCATCACTATGATCAGAATGAATAGTCTTTTGGTGGGATTGCTACGTACGTCCTCTTGCAATTAGGATTGTATACGTCCTCTTCCTCACAGATGCGATCTCTGGGGCTGAGGATGTCAATACCGGGGCAATATTTTTGTTTACCTTTTGCTTAAAAGTATCATTGCAAAGAAGGCAATCAATATGCTGATACTACGGCGCCGAACCTAGCAAGGGATGATGAAGAGGATGGCTTACCGCTTACCAAAGAGAAACGATCTCGCAACCGCACGGTAAGCATTATTATAACGATTAGCCACTACAACACAAGGCAGTCTTTCTCTAAACATATCAGAAATTAATACACAGAATATTGTGAGGCCTCGTTTTAAAACCTCACATAGGGCCTTGAAAATCTCAGGACCGGGCTTGACTGTAGTAGACAACTTCTAGATGATATTGTGGCTGTATCTTACCGTGTAGACTTGTGCACAATCCTTAAATAGTGAGCTAAGCCTTCACTTTCACTAAACCAATTCTCTGTTATGCTTTATATAATTTACCACAAATTCATTAGTATCCACTTACAAAATTACAATAACTCAAAGCCCTCAACTGATAACAGGGTTTAGCTGAATGAATATTGGTCTAAGACTTGTTTTTATGTTATTAACTGTTTTTCTTTTTTCAGTTATTAAAGCCCTGAGAAAATATTTGACTTCTTTGAGTGCCCATTCCAACTCCCCATGGCACCTCATGATCCCTTCTAATGGAATCCATATAGGCGCTCCTTCGTTCCAGCTCCATTAGTTGAGACTCCCACCGATCCCTCCACTCTGCCCACTCCTCAAATTTCTGTTTCCAAACAACAAATAGCTCTACATTAGGAAAAGCCTACAAATAATCCAACCCATGACAAGATAAAAAATGCTAGAGACAAATAAAACTTACTCCGAAAATGTGTCCTGAAAAGAGCAACTAGTGGTTGAGATTTAGTTTGATGTGTGAGACCCAATCATCAAAGTGAATCACAACCACTGATTAAGTTACAGTAATAGTGATAGTGATATTCATATTCTCATTCGACTTTTACTACTTCTCATTTGACTTTTCGTGTGACAGTTGTGGTCACATTTTTTGGTCCGGATTTATGGTCGGACATGCATGTATGTGTCAAAAGCGTTTTCAATGTGCAAAACCAGAGAAAGAGATTGAGAGCAAAAACCTGATCACGGTGGGACCGTCGTTGTCTCGAGTAATCAAATCGCAAACCCCTGCCCAAATCTCTATCATACATGGCTCTGGTTTTCGGGTCAGACAGCGTCTCGTAAGCCTCCCGAACCCGAAGGAATCTCCTGGTGTGCTCTGCCGCCCGATCGGGTGGCGAGACGTCGGGATGATACTTGAGCGCCAGTTTCTTGTACGCTTGCTTGATCTCCGACGTCGTGCCTTTCTCAGATACCCCCAACAACTCGTACAAATTCTTCTCATGCTTTACCCCGCCGTACAGACAATGAATGGCCGCCGCTCTTGTTCTTCCTCTGCGTAACCCAGGTGAGAGTTTAATTGATCTGCTCTGTTTGATTACCAAATTGGTTTTGAAAAGAAGCCCAGAACAATTTTGAGGATTCGATGTTGTGTACGTTAATTGGGTGGGTAGTTTGGGGCAGAAGTGGAAGCAAGTTTCGCTTCCAGAAACCATTCCATAGCTCATCTCTCTGTCTCTCTCTCTCTCTAGATAATTGAACTTGTCTCTGTTTTTTTCTTGCTTATTAGGTCTGCATTTATATGGGAAGTTGGGATGAGGTTGGCTGAACTGAAGTTGGATCGGGATTACTGCTGGTTTTCATATTTTATTAGTTAATAATTACTAAACATTTGTTTAAGATTGCCTGCGGTGGGCAAATGCCACGTACTTGATCTTATTTCAGAGAGCAGCAACGTATCCATATCCATCGGCGAATTTGAAGCTGACATAAGTGCATGCGTAAGCAGTTTAGATTGATTCGTTATTACTACTCCTGTGGAGGAAGGGAGAGGGACAGCAAGCTGCTGTGCCGGCCAAAACAACATTGTCCTGAGCCCAAAAACTTGATCCGACACTTTCACTTGAAAGATCTCATCTCTTACTATGGCTTTGCAAAAATTCAAGTCGATTGAGCATCGATAACCTAGTGAACCAATCACTCTTTTTACTTAATTTTTGGCTTAATATTTTGGACACTGATAATAACACTATAAACAAGTGATTCGTTTACTAGATTATTGATTTTTGATCAACTTGATTTTTTGCTTGGCCATAGTACGTAATGATATCTTTCAAGTGAACGTTTCGGATCAAGTTTTTGGGAGAAATTTTTCAGTGCTGGGTGGGCACCACGTGTCCCGTGCCCGGCACCATCTCGGCTGTCCAATGAAGTTTTGGACGGCCCAGATCTGTTCGGCTGTTTTAAAGTGTGAAATAACTTCAATACCCCTCGGCAGCCGAACAAATCTGGGCTGTCCAAAACTTCATTGGACGGCCGAGATTGGTGCCAGGCACGGGACACGTGGTGCCCACCTGGCACTGAAAAATTTCTCAGTTTTTGGGCTCGAGACAATATTATTTTGACAGGCACAGCAGCCTGGGGACAACAGCCGCCCTTTCTTGTTTTGGAGTAGCCACAGAGCTGAAACATTGTGGTCTCATTTCAGTTCTACCTAAACAAGGAAGTGAAAACATGAGGGATTTTCAGTTCTACCTAAACAAGGAAGTGTAAACAAGGAAGTGAAAACATGAGGGATTTTCAGTTCTACCTAAACAAGGAAGTGAAACACATGGGGGATAGCACCTAAGAGTAAGTACATCAGTGAAGGTATATAAGAGCAAGTACACCAGTTATTAGGTAAAAAAACTAGTGAACAGTACATATTTTTCATTTTACCTACTCATTTTTCTTTCAACACTACACCAACACTATCTATTTAACCTATTTTTTAATAAAATAGTATTATTGTTCATGGTTGACAATGTACTGTGTTCACTATGTACTGTTGGAGAGAGGGAGGAAAAGGTATAAAAAAATGGTTACCGGGTGAATAGTGGATAGGTAAAGATGACTAACAACTGTTCATGGATGTTTTTTACATAGCCTTTTACCTGATCTGCTGCACGTTGGTTTTGTCCCTTTCCATAGGTAAAATAGCTCAGTTTTGTTGTTTGGCTAGGCTGATAAAGTTGCTCTAAGGCATATTAGGTAAAATAGAACAGGAAAGTCCCAAAATTGGAGCATCAGAATAGCAAAACAGAGAGCTAAAATACCTTTTGATGGATTGGTTCGGTATAGTTATCGAGGAACTGTTCATGAGCAATTAATTAAACAATAGTTTCTCTCTCTTGAAAAGTGCTCAGTCCTCTCACCCACTTCCCCTCTGTCTACACCTCTCTTTCTCTCTCTCTCCCTTTGTTATAGTATTTCATATTAATATTTTATAAGAATAGAGAAGATAATAGAGATGATTGGTGTAGAATTGAGAGAGATTTGAGTAGGTAAAATGAAAAAAGTGGACTGTTGGATTGGTAAAATGCATTTTGCTTGGTGTACATGCTCTAAGTCACGTAAAGCAAGTGCGGGCACGGGTGTAAGAGCGTGAGTGTGAAAACGCATCTTAAAAACCTCCAAAAAAACACCCCTTAATCGAAACTTATTTATTTGAGGATACATATGTTTATAAATTATGTGTTGATCTATTTTCGATAGGTATTTTTTGGGGTACAGTGACACCAGAATATTGCATCATGGAAGTGGGCGTTATGAATCCTTAAGAGCATTCACACTAGGCTCTTCAAATGCTTTTTTAGGGTAAAATGGCGAGAAAAAGCCCAAAAACAATGCTGCATCAGCCTCTCTTCTTCTTCCAGTATTTTACAAATGCCACAGTGACTCTTTAAAGGTAACGAGTTATTGTTCACTTGTTATTTGTTTTTTATTCAATTTTCTGTCCTTCTAAATCTTTCTTTCCTCAATCTTTCTAAATTCTTGCACAAATTTTCCTTCGGTCACGCAATCCTCGTCTTGACTCCATCATTATTTTGCAATTTATTTAAGCAATTTTAATGGTTCCAATATCTTCCACCGCTAGTTTCTGTTCAAGTTTCAATTTTTCGTCGTCGACTTCTGATCCACGAACAGGGATCTCGCTTCTGCCCCATTATTATCTTCCACCCACCCCCAGGCCACAAACACATAAACCCAAAGATTGTTACCCCTTTTACGATTAATATTTGAATTTCTTGAGAAAGGTTTAGATTTGCACAACTGCTTCATTTTGATTGTTTGTTGGGGTTTCCAGTGATCACTCTGTTTTTTGAGGGAAGTAATTTGAGAAGAATATACAGAAGAGAGAGGGAAAAAATAGTGGAATCAATAAAACAGAAATAATAAAATCCAATATTTTATTGGGATAGTTTTTGGATAAAGAGTCTGATGCAGTAGACATTGTAAAAGTGGGTAGCTAAAATAATAAAGTGACTTTTTAATGTGTAAATTGGTCCAAATATAAAGAGTATGGTGCGAATGCTCTTAGATGTATGGTCCTAACCTATAAACGCGGAAATGCCTACACTAGAGTTCGAGTAGAATGAGTCAAGCTGGAGGTCGTTCAAGTTACCTAACTTAATTTTGTTTCTATGATGAGCCGATTTCAAATGAATTTTTATTGAGCTAAACGAAAAAGTTTCAAACTTATGTATAGTTTATGTAACAAATTTATCTTGAACAAATTTTTAACAACGAATGAAAGCTCGATCTCATGTAGCTTGGTTCGTGTATTAGTGCTAGTAGAGATAATCAGTAGCGGACCAAGGAATTCGACATAGCGAATTCGACACAGTGGAGGCACCAATTTTTTTTATAACCGTAATATACGAGTTACAGTTAATCACATTTACTCTAAAATAATTTTAGCATTCATGATAAATTAACAATTTTAAAGTATATATGTATTTTAATAATTAGCTACTTGGGCAAATTTGCTCACCTTGACTAAATGCATTAAAACAAGTAAATAATATTATCACATGTTCATCATCTATTTTTTTTATTACTATTTTGGGGACAAAAAGTATACAAATGCAATGTGGGGTGACTCAAACCCATGAATAGTATAAAAAATAAGGCACGCACTACTATTTTCCATTGCCTTTTGAGAAAAAGGCAAAAAAAAACACACACAAGACTGCATAGCTGAAAACTAGCAGGAAAAAGGCAAAAGAAAACCTGCAGGTGTGTAAGGGATAAGTCTCGAACCCAACATCTCTTGGTTAAAAGGCGAGCACTTTACCACTGCACAAACAGACAACTAATTACATGCATTCAATATAAATTATATATATACAAAACCACAAAAAAAAAAAAAAAAAGTATGAGGGCGCATGACCACGCGTGCCCTATAGTGGGGCCGCCCCTGGAGATAATACTGAATGAATAGAAAAAAAGATTTGATTGAAGGAATAAATCGAAAACTTACATTTTATCAAGAATTACGGAGTACTCATGAGAATCCATATTTAACGTAGGCAAACAGCATTTTGGCATGAATTTAGGTCTACCCATAGAGAAATTTTCCTGTGCCAGGTGGGTATATCTCACATGGTACTTGCTCGGCACATCCGAATTGTCTAATACATTTTTAGATGGCTCGAATTGAAGCCCTCTTTATCCTCTCACCTCAACACTTTCTCTCTATCTCCTTTTTGTCTCTTCAAATCTGAGCCATCCAAAAACGCAATGGACTACTCGAATGCGCCAAACAGACATCACGTGGTATTCAACACTGAAAAATTTTCCCCACCCATAACCCACGCAAACAGGAGTATTCCGTAATAAAAAAGAAGAAGGTGTATTCCCTTTATTTTTCCATTTTATTTATTTTTAGCTGACTTTCTAACATAAGTTTACAGTTTACTGGTAGGTTGAACATCACACATAGGGAAAAGTTGGGCGTCGCTAAGACTAATAACGAACCAAGTTGCCTATGCTTGAGTTCGTGATTGTTCGCGGAAAGCTTGTTTGAGATTGGTTTGCGATATGACCATCGATTGCATGCCCGAATATATTTTTTTGAGCTTGTTAAATTAAACTTGATCCAAGCTATACGTGTTACTCATCTCGTTAAGGTTATAGTAAGGGGAAGTGCTACAATACATATCCCCTATTTGGGTGTGTATCATATGCACCCTCATTGAAACACACTAAAATGTTATGATTCCCAAAATATTATAAATCTATTGCTAAAAAGTTACGAATCATATTGATGAAAAGTTACGAATTTTTAGTTATTAAAGTTACGATACGAAATAAAATATTATGAATGACCGGTCCTACAAGTAATTTTTCATAAGGTGGCACAATATGAATCACACAATAGGTGCATATGGTACACACTTTAAATGGGTGTGTATTGAAGACTTTCCTGTAAGTAAAATAAGGACGACATTTAACAAATTCAAACTACTCAAGAGCGGCTCGTGCTCGGCTCGTTTAAAGCTAGTTTGTAATTGGCTTCCCTCATGAGCAAGCCAAGCTTGAACATATCATTAAAAACTCCTTAGATTTTCAAACCAAATTTTAATAATCCATTGCTCGGCTTGTTTTGCTTTTTATCAGTCCTAAAACCTTGTTCGGTTAAGGGTTTTAGATTTTAGATTCTAATCATTATCATATTTTTTTTCAATTATTATTCTCATTTTTTTTCTATATCTCTCCAATCATCAAAATGCCAAGTGTCCCCATTACCCATTTCCTGCTTCCCACGAATTAATCTGGACGTGCTCCATTTTTATAGGAATCTGACTTCCATGTGTTTTTGACTTGATAATAATCCAAGTAGGAAAATTATTTGGTGCATTTCGCTCCTTTTGGATTTTAATTAATTAATTGGACCTTGCTCTCTTAATCACAAAATTAATGTGGCCTATTAATTTTTATCCCAAGAAAGTCATAAATATCGGCCCAATTTAATTAAGATTTAATTAAATGGCCCTCTAGCGCTAACTTAACCCAAGGTTTGGTGTCAAAAACGGGTGTAAACACCGTGTCAGATTTCTCTCAATTCTAACCCGATCTATTTAACTTTTCGTGTTATCGTGTTCTTGCATAAATTTCCACTCCGTGTCATGTCTTGTCATGTCATCTTATGTCAGAATTCTCTCAACCCTAACCAGACTAATTTAGTTTTTCGTGTTATCGTGTCGTGTCATATTCGTATTCGTATTCTTTATTAAAAATGGCTATCCTTAACCATCAAACTTTATGTCGGATTCGTGTCGGATAAAAATTCCCACCCCTAATTGATACTCCCATGTGGTGTATGTTTACGAAAGTGACAGGCCATTGTTAGTCTGCAATTCTACACCACACGAAAATTCCATGCACGTACGGAACACGAGATCCACATATGATTCATCGAAAAGAAAAAATCGTTTACGCAATTGTCCCGAGTTCTGTTGCTGTCAATGATCAGGGAGGTGCATTGAAAAAGAAGAATGCACAATAAGAATAATCACGAATAAATATAAATTAGTGCCAAATATTTTTTCTTGGAACACACAATTATGAAAAAAACTCTCAAATTTTCATTAATCAATCATAAACAACTAATTTGTCCTAACGCTTACAACCTTATTTATAATAGAAGAAACCATACATACTAGGAAATAAAAATAAGAAAGCAATGAAATTAGAAACTAACAATTCTTCTTGGCCAAGCAAAAATTAAAAGGAAACTTCATCTACTAGAGAATTAGGAAACTAATTACTCTAAGATACTTATTTTCCTAATTTGAATATTCCTATCAAAATATTAAAATCGAATATACTAGTTTTTTAAATAAAGTATTATTTCAAAATAATAAACTGAAATTCTTATATTTATAAAGTATTGGTCTGCATTAGTTAATAATGTGCTTGATTGTGGGATATAATATAATAGTGCCCCTCAGGTTTTGAATTACCCGATTACAAATAAATAGCCCATAAAATAAAATTAAGCGCGGACAACATGTTTTTAGAAACCAACGACGTCGAGATTTTATCAAATAAGAAACGCAACAAAACATTAAAAAAAAAGGTTTCAAATTTGCCGAAATTAAGGCTCCGTTTGTTTCGATATAAAATGTTTTTTCAGAAAACAAATTTCAAACTTTTATTTTCCGGTGTTTGGTTAGCATTTGAAAATATTTTCAGAAATCAACAAAATAATGTAGAGAGAGGAATCGAGGAGGACTTAAATAGTGGAGAAATCTGAGAATATTGAAATTGAACGTGGGTCAGAACTGACGATTGAGGAAACTGAGCAGCGAGAATTGCAGTAGAAGGCAGTAGGTTCATTTTGGAAAATAACTTACGGAAGATTTAAGGGTAATTCATTTTTTCAATTGATGTAAAATATTTTCCTAATTTTTTACACAACTAAACACCAAAAAATAGATAAAATATTTCATCGAAAAATATTTTATGCCTAAACAAACGGAGACTAAAGGACCATGTAACTTATGAAAAAGAATTCAATTTTATGATAGAAATTCAATTTTTTTTGAATAAAGACGATTGGCTTATTTTTGTCTTTATTTAAAAAAATTAGGTTTCAATCGTAATTTTTTACTTTTTAAATTCCTTTTGTCATGACAATACAATAAGCCCTAAAAAATTGACAAAAAATAAATAAATACGAAAACAATTTGAATAAAAATTAAAAAAAATCAATTGAGTTATTTAGCCGAACGAAAAGTACCAATTCGTTTCCGCAGATTGATTCAGCTTGCATAGCATGCGCAACATATATGTATGATGATGAACATATCATATGCACACACAATGAGAGAGAGAGAGAGAATCCTACGATCCACAATTCCACATGAATTCCTTATGCGACTGAAAATGAGAGAGAGAGAGAGAGAGAGAGAGAGAGAGAGAGCAAACGGGGAATCCTACGATCCACATGAATTCCATATGCGGCTGAAAATGACAGAGAGAGAGAGCAAACGGGGAATCCTACGATCCACATGAATTCCATATGCGGCTGAAAATGAGAGAGAGAGAGAGAGAGAGAGAGAGCAAACGGGGAATCCTACGGTCCACATGAATTCCATATGCGGCTGGTTTTGTCGTTGTTAGTTTACTTACTACCTAATAATATTTGGATACTCGTCACGATTTGCTAATCACTGTGAAAACGAGGCGAATCGTATTTTGTCACAAACCCGGCCCGGTGATATAAAATGGTGGAGGAAATTAATCATGGATTTTAACTGATTAATAAGCTTCACCCATTGTGTATCATTGGATTTTTTCTTTGTCCGTAAATTCTCAAATTGCGGGTTGGAACTAAAGAAGATAAACACGATTAATATGAGTTCACTTAATTGTCGTCTTTTCCTTTTCCAATAAATTCAAAACGCAAAGAGAGACTGCTCCGTTCCGGTTTCTAAAAAAAGAAAGGTAATTTCAAACTCAAAAATTATGTGTTTACGCAAATAATTTTTTTTTACCAATATGGATCTTGTTTGATAAATTTCATTGAGATCTTTTAAACGGTGCAAAAAAATTTTAAAAAAAAATTTCATTTTCATTATATTTGAACTTCAAATTACTTTTTTTTTTTAAAAGAATGTTTAAAAAGAAAGCAGAATGACACCTTAACAAACAAGGAAATTCACGCTACTCTCTCTCCCTAGAACTTCCCAGCCCTAGCCACCTCCCTCCTTCCCTCCCTCCCTCCCTCTAGGGTTTCCACCCTATGATGAGCGGAAGGTGGCGTTCTCCATTAATGTTTTCTCTGCCTCCTCTTTTACATCTAATGTTTTGAAAAATTAATCACGAAGACGAAAACCAAAAAACACAGAGGGAGGCCCCATTCTGCTTTCTTCTAAAACCTTTTTTTTCAAAAAGAAAATAATTTTAAAATCTAATATAACGAAAATGAAAAATAAATTTTCAATTTTTTTGGCACTGTTTAAAAGATTTCAATGAGATCTATCAAATAAGATCCATATTGATAGAAAAAATATTTGCGTAAACACATAAATTTTGAGTTTGAAATTACTTTTTTTTTAAAAAGATCGAAGAGTTTTCAAAAAAGTGGAAGACCACCTGAAACCACGTCGTCCATGGGCGATGAAGGACAGAGAAAATATAACTTAGAAAGATGTTAACACAATTAGCTGGCACAAACAAATCTGCAATTTCTCATATGAAAACATCCCGAAATAAGTGCTGTATATAGGAGCTCCTTGATACACCTTGCCTATAGAAAGCTCAAATTATTAACGAATTCGAATACGGGTCAAAAATAAACCCCGTAATCACATGCGGGTCGGACGTGGACATTTAAAAGGGTCGTGCGGGTCGCAAACGGAGGTAATCATAATCCAAGATTTGTCGTGGTTTCTGATGATGAATAGCCGCCAATTATACACCACAGATTACTGGGGATATTTTTTGCTCGACGATCAGGGTGTTCGGGTCAATTTACGCGCATGCACATCAACCACTCCCTTCTCTGGTCTCTCCAAGGTAGGCCATCCACGTTGAGAAAAGAAAATTTAGAAGAAATTATTTTCTCGCGACCTGACCCCAATAACCGAGAACTCTAACTAATTGTGTGCGGATGGAGCAAACCCACCAATTAACCAACCGGATCAACCCTTCGAGCTAGTAACTGGGGATATGAAGTCCAAGAAAGTAGAACTTTGAACCACAAAAACGGTGATTGGTGAGAAACATTTTGTTCTAACACACACATGAAACACGCGAATGATGCAACCCTCGTGATACACGCCAATAATGCCCTTTGTCTGCTTTAGCTCATGGGACTTGCATGCGATCCACGGAGACTTGTTCGTTCGAGGGACTTAAAATCTCTGCGCACTATTTTCAGTAAATTTTCTCTAACTATCTCTCTCCACTCATTATTCTTAAAGACCTCTCTCAAAACCCAAAACAAACAGGGTGGTCAGCTTCGAAAAAAAAATTTGTTTACACAATTGTCCCGGGTTTGCTGTTATGTTTTATCGCCTAGTTGGAAACTCACGATTTATGAAACATGGACTAAAATCAACAATGGGCTCGATTGTGGAAAATAATAGTTCCCCAGGTTGAATTCCTGGACCACAATTAAATACCCTATAAAATAAAATTAAGCGTGGACAACATATTTTTAGAAACTAACATCGAGAGTTTATCAAATAAGAAACACAAAAAAAAAAAAAAAACAAAAAGTTAACATTCGCCGGAACCAAGTAACTTATGGAGAGAGAGAGAGAGAACCGCTAAGCACTTTTTGTTTTAGCATTTTTGTTCTTATTCAAATTTGGTTTGTGTTTGTTATTGTTGCGTCAAACTTTTGTGAATTATTGATTTGTCTCCACGAAACGAATCGGAAAAGTAAATTTTACTTTTTCGATTCTTCTCGTCGAGACGAATTAATAATTCACAAAAATTCGTTGCAAAAATAACAAACGCAAAAAAAAATTGAATAAGAACAAAAATGAAAAAAATCCTAAAAGTTGTTAGTGGAATGGGGTCCACCTAAATATGTTCACGTTTCCACATGAATTCCAAAAAGTCATTTTTTTTGAACTTTATCTTGAATATTTTAAAAAACATTTAGGTAAAAGTCATGAGAATATATATATATTACTTTTTTTATTTGTCTTGACGAGACGAATCAATAATTCATAAATATTAGGTGCAAAATTAACAAATACAAAAAAATTTTGAACAGGAACAAAACAAGAGAAATCCCAAAAAACCCTTAGCAAAATAGCTTAGAAAGATGATAAAAAAATACTCCCTTCATCCCGATTTATTTGTTCCATATCAGGTTTTCAACTTATTAAAGAAACCATTTGATCCATTGATTTGAAAATTTAGATAATCACATCCATTGATTTTGAAATTAGCCAATCAATTTAAGACATGTATAAATTCAAAAAGAGGAAAAACAAATCAGGACAGAGGGAGAGTAAACCCCCGTAAGGCAGTAATCACAAGTCGGCCGGACGCGGGCATTGAAAGCAGGGTCATGTGGGCCGGTCGGACGCTAGCCGAGGTAATCACAATCCAAGATTTGTGGCGGTTTCTTCTCCGATGAAATTCTTTGTTTGTACGGAGTATTAGCCGTTGGTGTGTCCCTTTCAATGTTAGATATACGATTTGCGGACAACCCAAGGCTATACAACATTGGAAGGGCTAACATCGGAATATCTACCTAGTAGACGGATTTCTCTTCCAAAAAACCTAGCGCACAGATATGTGGCATGCAATATTGGAAATAGTCATGCATGAAAAAAGACATCATGTTCGTACCGATACTTTATCGTCGAACCACAACCATGTATGGTGATTGAAGTTGAGAAAATATGTTTGTTCTAATTACGCACACATGGAACACGCCACGTGAAATGAATAGTAATGGTCCAGTGGCCCTCATGGTACCATACGTCCTCCATTAATGCATGCCCTTGAGTTGTTTGTCTCTTTCCTACTTTGCTCAAAGAGAATGGACGGCTTGGATTTGGACAACCCCGCCATGGCACAACCAGTTTATTTTTTTTTTTGTAAACCCATCAAAAAAAAATTATGAACTCAAGAAAAATTGGCCAATCCCCGGCCCCCACTATGTGGCAAAAAAAAGTTATAAATTAAACGAAGAAGGCCCTTCCAATTAAAGCTAACAAAGAGAAACGGGAAACCCTTCCTTTGAAAATTTAATACTCCTAAGTCCTATATATCATTCTAGTAGCACTTTTTCTCTTACCGAATTCAATGAATACCAATTAAACAGGTTATTTTCTCTGTTTAAGAATTTTTAATTAATGTTTTTGAACTTTATAAAGCGATCTTTGGTTTTTTGTTCAACGAAAATTCAAAAGTGTCAGTGAAGAGTAATTGAAGGAGCATTGCACTAAGCTAGAAAGTTTTTTGAAACCCAACCAACATGGTGATATTTATAGGAATGAGTTATTCCAAGAATTTAGTTATTTAAAAACAATATTGTCGAGTGAAGTGACAAATTAATCAACTAACACCCGTGATTTTATAAATTCTGGTTGGCAATTAAGATGGTGGTTTCCGTGTTATATGGGTTGCTAATTGAATTTCGTTGCCTATATCGATCCATTACAGTTGCTTCAATACAACTCATACAAACAAGTCAAGAAAATCAGGAAAAATTATTCAATACTTCCGGAGCATCACATGGCATGTCCTACGTGGTACTGCTCCCGGCTAATAATTTATCGCTACCCACACTAAGTGGGTCAATCCATATCTCCCAACCACCCAATAAAAGAGGATGAATTTGGATATCACAAATTAACTTAAATGTGAAACATTCTTCACACACTTGTGGACTATTGTTACACGTTTTTTAATTTACCTTCTATAAATTCATGCGAGTCTTCAGAAAATTTTATCAAACCACTTTCACACGAAGGCCATGGATTCTCTCACTCACTTCTTCTCAATTTTGGGGCTTCTAGCTCTCTTGCTCCACTTTTACTTCAAAAGAATCATACCTAACAGTAGTGAAGCAAGCAAGAGCAAGAGAGTTAGAGCCCCTCAACCATCTGGGGCATTGCCCTTGATAGGCCACCTCCACCTTCTACGGGGAAAAGCCCCCCTTGCCCGTACGCTTGGAGCCATGGCCGACAAACACGGCCCCATCCTATCAGTCCGGCTCGG
>BPLS01000678.1:30475-96043 GCA_019656275.1 Rhododendron kiyosumense
GTTCTAAACTTATTGTTAGCCTATATTTGGTTTGACTAGTAGTTGATTCGAGTGGGTGTATAAGCACGGATCATATAATTAAAAATTACTTAGTTGCTCTCATTAAATTATTATATTAAGAATACCAAAAAAAAATGAGAGGCAATTTGGTCTTTCTCCTTACCCAGATTAGCTTATCCTGGGGTGGGATTCCTCCATAGGGATATGCTCTCCCCCCTCCCTTATCTCCCTTCCTTCTCCTACTACCAAACACCACCTTCTTTCTCCCACTCTCTCCCTTATCCCCCTACCTTCCTTATTCTCCTCCTCGACCCCCAACAAACAAAGGGGCCTCAGGCCGGGGAGAGGAGACCTAGCCCCCCTCCCATACTTCACTCCCCAAGTTTGGGGTGGGACCACTACACGGACCCATAATTTAACTCACTCCCAAACAGCACTACTTAACTCACTCCCTAAGGACCCATGAAACGACTCGTTTATCCAAAAGGAAAACAACTCTCCGAACACCCCGACAACGCCGATGAATGACCGGCTCCTAGATTTTCATGTTGTGGGAGGACACGTGGGGGTTGAGAACACTGGATGACCTCTAATGACATCAGCACTGCTATATAGGCTAACGAAGAGTGCGACGTAACGTATCTTCTTCAAGAACCTTGAGCTTGAATCTACTAGACAAGATCCGGATGTCATCAATCGCGCAATAATCCATTTAACGTTACCATTTTGAACTATATTATGTTTAGCCTGTATGATTTCTACGATTTGCCTTACATTTTTTTTTATCCGCTATTTGCCTGCCTATTCACAATTCATTTAACCATTCTTGCCAGATCCTAATCTTGACTGGGTCAGAAAGCACAGCAGAGACACTGACATGGGCTCTCTCCTTACTCCTCAACAACAAACATGTACTGAAAATTGCACAAGAGGAGCTCGACGCCCAAGTAGGACGGGACAAATTGGTGCAAGAATCTGATATCAAGAACCTAAATTACCTCCAAGCCATTGTCAAGGAAACGCTCCGTCTCTACCCGCCAGGCCCCCTATCAGGACCCCGTGAGTCCATAGAAGACTGCACCGTCGGCGGCTACCACGTCCCAAAGGGAACCCGTTTGATTGTGAACCTGTGGAAGTTGCAGAGGGACCCACAGATGTGGCCGGAGCCCGACGAGTTCAAACCGGAGAGGTTTCTGAGTGAGCGTGCTGATGTTGGGTTCAGAGGACAGCAGTTCGAGTACATTCCGTTCAGCTCGGGCAGAAGGATGTGCCCCGGTGTTACGTTCGGTTTGCAAGTGGTTCACTTGGCACTTGCTCGTTTGATCCATGGGTTTGATTTGACGACACCGCTGGATGATCCGGTGGACATGAGCGAGGGATTGGGCATTGCGTTGCCTAAGATACATCCGCTTGAAGTCCTGGTTAAACCGCGACTTCCTACCCGGGTCTACTATGGATGTTGAAACGTTGGAAACAATTGTAGTACTAATGTTTATTTGTATTGTCAACATGATACCCCTTTATTATGAGTAGAAAAAGGAGAATAATCCATCGTTTGAGGACAAGACATAATTAGCATGGCATGTGTAATACAAATCTTATAGCTATCAACAATCGGAGAGATTCTGCATACGAATATACTTCTTCCGTCCTCATTTGTTTATCTACTTTTTGACTCTAACATGTCCCAAATTATTTGTCCAAATAGAAGTTGACTAAGAAAAATTTTCTTAATACCCTTTCACTTTTCAAAAAATCACGTAACCTGACTGACAGATAACAAGTTTAACTTCGATTTTGGAAATGGTTGCACATCTTTAAGTCCAATCATCAGATGCCCGAAATTTAGAGTTGCATCTCCGGTATGTGTAACGGGCAAAACACCACGATTTCCCACCTGTAAATTACTAGTACCTTCAAAGGGTCGTAGGTTTTGAAGTTCACTTGAGTCTCCAGTCAAGTGCTTTGCGGCTCAAGTATGAATTGTCCACTCAAAAATAGGAACATCTGCTGAAGTAGAAGACACTAGATGTTGCGAGTCACCGTTAGCATCAGACCTCCTCCGTAACACAAAGTCAGGGTTTGGCATCTCCTTCTTGCCATACATTGATTTTTTCGGGGCGGAAATGATTGGTGCATGAATTGAGTATTCGCCATCCACAAATCTCATCATCTCTTGACTCTCTAGAGGAATTTCCATCTGTGTCCTGCATAACAAAAAGTTTCTGTGGGTCAATTTTTAAAAAAAACCAGAGATAACTATCAGACAAGTGCTAGCCTTGATCCTACTCCAGATATCTTCCATTGACAATAGTGAGTTGTAGCAATTATACTTGCGGGGCATTAGCATGTTTCCCAAACAATCAGAAACCGTAGTAAACTAGGACTATAGTATGATATACGAGATCCTGTTGTGAAATCTTAATGTATTCGCAAGCATACAAATCGTATTGAAATATAATTATGTAAGTGCGAGATCGAACCTAAGGGACTTTTGATTTTTTATAGAAAAACTAAACAATCAAAAGTGATTGGTTTGTAAACTAGAAATTAAATAAATAACAACAAAAGAAAACAATTAAACTTTCAAGGCAATAGTAATGGACATTACAGTAGAGAAAAACAACTAAGGTTTTAAAATTCACACTCATAGACATTTTTTTTTTTTTTAACCAAAACGATAGGAAGCTTTTATTATAACTCAGAGAACTCAAATATAAGAAATAAGTCGGTTATCTTTCCCCAAAGGAGATAACAACCAATCAGGAGGCCTAGATATCTACACAATGATTTAGACTTTTGAGGCTAATAATGGAGTAACTGTTATGGATAATATGTTGTTTAGCCCTTTTTATTCATAACAAAAGTATGTTTCACCTCTATGTCAAGGCCGGTTTAAACCAAAATTACCAACTGTATTCGTGTGAACAAATTATGGTGGATGTTCCATACTTAAATATTAACTTCGATAAACAAAACAATTCGATTAATTAGTGAGTCAAGAACAAGTACTAATAAACAACGTTCAATGAAAGCAACATGGCCGATCTACTACATGACCCCATGTAATTACTTTTGGCTGCACAAAATGTTGAAAGCGTGATCACTGTACACGATTCTTGTATTTTACATATCTTTTGGCCGCGGAAATTTACACTTGGCCGCATATAATTACCCTTGGCCGCTTGATATTACATTTGGCAGCACAAAATGTTGAAAGCGTGATCACTATGCACAATTGTTGTATTTTATGCCTCATGGCCGCGGAAAACTACACTTGGCCGCTTATAATTACCCTTGGCCGCTTTAAATTTCATCTGGCCGCATAAAATGTTGAAAGCGTGATCACTGTGCACGATTCTTGTGTTTTAATGTCTCATGGACGCGGAAAATTACACTAGGCCGCGTGTAATTACCATTTACCGCTTGAAATTACATCTGGCCGCACAAAATGCTGAAAGCGTGGGTGATGATCTCTCGTTTAGGAGTTGATGAAGTTGGTGGGCCGGGACTTGCGTGCGTGGATTGGGCGTTCCATATGATTTGGGCCTTTGGAGGCTATTAATACGGGCTTAACCTTATACAGTTATACTCTTTCTATCATGTTGGATCCATTGGACAAGTCCTTTTTTCTCCTAATAAAATTCTTTTAGGTTTTTCGAATCGGAATTAATTCTTTTACTCCAGTTGTTAATTCTGTTTTTGTTCTTTGTCCTAATTAGTTTACCTTTTTATTTTATTCCATATATTTCAAATATTAACTGGAGAAAAAAAAATCTTCGTATTTTTTTTTTCCCCCCTCAACAAAACTAAACAGATCAAATAACTGAACCTTCTTTACAGCTTTGTCAAAATTAATGTTTGCCCACCTACTATAGATAGGAATAGTAGTAGTAGTTCTTTGCTCGATCTTGTGTTGAAGTATTTCCCAACCAGGAAGGATTGCTCCTGACATCCGTTTGTACCGTATATTCTTTACGTCCGATCCCTTAGCAAATTAAAACCCTATATATTGTCCTTAATTAATTTATATATAGACAATTAAACGTCCCAATTAATTAATTAATGTTTCCTTGGGAAAAAAGGATCGAATCCCTTAATTATTATTATGTCCTAAACCTCTTATGACTCGGCTTTTGCATGTTTTCTTACCACAATACAATAATACCACTTCTAACATTTTAAAGTTGACTAATTACCTTTTAATTACTTGGTAATACTACTAATTATCGCCCTGCTGTTCAAAAAAAAAAACAAAAACAAAATACTACTCCTACTAATTATCGATCGCCCCATTAGCACCCAAAGGCAACGTACAAATCTTTAGGTATAGAGGAATTAGGTGGACGGCACAAGTACCATGCCCGTCGTTTGAGATTAAAAGATGCTTTTCAAAATGAGTAGGTACGGTGATTTTATAATTTACGCGCATCAATGCACATTAAGAGGAAAATGTGTACAATAACGTACACATGAAAATGTGTTGTTTGTACGTAGGTACACGTTGAATTGTGGCTGAACACATGGTATTATTCTTGTTTTTTGTTTCGTGTCTCCACGGTCAGGGGGACAGTTTATCCTCATTTCGACTATTCCCTTGGTTTGAATTGTGACTGAACACATGGTCTTATTTGTTTAACACAGTACACGCAAAAACATGAACCCAAAACGTCAAATGCCACCAGAGATGCAAGGACTTGATCTTGCAAAACTTAGTGATTCACTCCCTTATGTTTAATCATAATCTCTTTCTTTCTTTTTTTGACATTTTTCAAGTCAATTCGTAAGATTATCCTTACTTATATGCACTTTTTTACACTTGAAAGGTCAATGTTGTAAAGGGTTGTTTATAATTTTACCAACTTTTGAAAGCGTCTTTTAATCACGTCTCAAACAACAAAATTCTCGAGAACGAAGATTGAGGTGCGAGCACAATGCAATAATTGAAAGCAAGAGGACAGGACATTTTGAAGTAGAAGAGGAGATAAATTAACTATCTTCTGTTTTCTTGGACTTATTTCTACAGCAATTCAAAGTTCCAATTGTTTAGGTAATTTGATTTTCGAAATCTTTCTAACATGTTTAACCTCTCTGCTTGGAAACAGGGGATCGGAAAACAGGACAAACGGCCTAAGTAGCATTTATGCATGTAGAATTTTGCCAAATTGGCAGGATGCAACAGAAACATCATCCGTTGGCTCAAAATGTAAGCTTTATAGAACTCCAAGTTATGATTTTTTCTTTTCTGTGTCTTCGATGAAATTCGATTTGATAACTAGCTTACTTATCGAATTGATCGTCAGATGTGCATTGGCTAAAATAACAAACAATCTATCATCACCTGAACACCTTGTAGAAATATCATCAATCAGTTTTCCACTATTTCAACATCTAATACCCTATTCACAATTCACAATCCACCGTGAGATCTGCATGAGAACTTATCAACAAATTTCATTCAATAACTGTTCTTTCCTCCAATTTCCGAGATCATTCATCAATACTGCAACTGTTTTTTTCACAATATACAGCAATGTGCAAAAGAAAACTTCTTCCTCTTGCAGCCGGCTCCATATGTGCTATCATCCAAATTCATATCAGCTAATATGTTTACGACATTTCTGATACCCTCCTTCCTAATACCCTCAATGCTTGCCCTAGTCCCCAATCGACTCGGACAACTCGTAGAAGCCTCACTGCCACGTTCACTCAAACTTGCAATAAGAAAGGGTCACGAGTTCAGAGGCTAGACAGGCTTGTAAAACATAACCACATCCCCAGGTTGCACAACCCATCCCTTCACATACTCCTCCTAACCTTCTACAACCATGTAGGTTTCAAAATAGAAAATCAGTTTCATGCCCCACTCCTTGTTTAGTGCATGATGTGCATCCGTAAAATAAAGGCTCTTCTCGGTATGAGTGTCACAAGGGATCTTAACTGCCTTAAAATGGTTTCTCACTTCTTGCGTGGGAAAAATAAGCCTTCCATACTCGATGTGGGTAGCAGTCACTTCCAGCTGGAACAGGAAATTCTGTTGCTTGAATTCAGGAAAGATCTTAATTTATCAGTTACCTGTTCCCTTTCCGTACCCCAGTTCTGATTCTCGGGGAAGAAAAGGCGCCCCCAGGTGTCGTTTGTGGATGTATTTCATCTTCTTCTGACCCCTCAGGAATAGTAGTAGTTGCCTCTGGAAGCGAGTAACTCCTGCACAGAAACACAGGAACTCTAGTGTTACTAGACCACAAATCTGGAATCGTAATATGTATATATTGTTTAGAAAGGGAAAGAATTCAAGCAACTCAACACAATCTTCTGCGTATGCTTGCATGGAAATCATCTGTTTGGGAGGCAAGAAAATGGCAAGAATTGAACATAAACTAACATGTTTTTAGACTATCGATGAAGGAAGTATAGTAATGTGCACATAAATTGAATTGGATCTGTAGGCCTATCCTCTCTGATGCCATTCGGTTTTGATTTGAGGGCATGGCTCCGCAGCAAAACAGGTATAGGGGGCCACTATTCCAGTAGTATTTTGAGAGCAACCACTTTGTGCATATTGCCAAAAGTTAGGCATGTCTTCAATCCTCCTCCGCTCATACCCCCAATGATATATTAGAGACTACATGTGTTCTGTTTTTGTTGCATCTGGTAAGGGGGAAAAACACAAGTATGGAGTCAATCTGAACATGAAAATTAGCATAAATTGAATTTTGTCTTAACTACCAAGTCATGACCATTGAAATAATGAATGAAATGTTCACCGTATGATCTCTAAGCAGATGCGTATGAGTTCTTCCATGAAAACCAAAACCCAAGATCTCTTTTTTGTTAGGCTATCTAACTATATTTACTCAGCAAGTTCAGAAACTATTTCTTTCTAGAATATCTACTAAAAAACTCTTGGAGAAAAGAGAGGTAGTCACTCAAATAAGCATGTAAAGATATAATTCTTGATGCGAGAGAGCGAGCGCTTTGTTCTCTGGAGGATACTGAAACTTTAGAAGGCAAACGACGGTTGTTTCAGTAAGGCCACAGTTGTATAATCAAAAGCCAATTGTTTTTAAAATTAACAATACTGGTGCAAAAGATAGCTCACAATGGTATAATTAAAGTTAGCTACATCCTTAGAAATAATCAAATTTTGGACTTTGGATAACCAAAATTAACAACATTTTTCAATAATCAAAATTTGTTTACCCCACCCCACATAAGTTAATTGATTCCAAAATTTGGATACACGCGTGTCTCAACTACTATTTTCTTATTCGCTTCTTCGCCTACCCTATATCTTCTTCTCTTCACCCACAAACTATTTCTCTTTTTTCCCTCCAAAAGTGAAGTTCATATCTCTCCATCATCCAAAAAAAATTCCTAATAAAAGGAAATCACCGATTTTTTCCACAAAATTAAGGGAGGGAATCGATATATTTTTTCCCAGAAAAAACGTAATGGATGAAGGTGAATAACAGGAAACAGAGGGGGAGAGAGTGAAGTTATAGTGGACCCCGTATTTTGGTTATGGACTAAAAGTGACTATTGTGGATCTCAATATTGTTAACCTTAACAACCTCTTAAATGAATAATCAAAAGTTAATGTGTCCATTTTAGTTATTCATTTTTGATTATACCATTATGGATGGCTTAAGCACCAGCACTTGGGGGCTTGTAAACGGCCGGATAAAAATAAAATGGAATAAATCCAAAAAAAAACTGGGGTAAATAAAAGAAAATATGGGTTTTGAACCACCACAAAAAAGGACCAAATTTGTCAATTTTCTACCCTTTTACCTCTTCTCTCAATTGTTAATCCACATGTCGAAGATTCTTCTTTTTGACGCGGGTTCTTCTCTCGGAATTCATCAATTTGGTTTTCCTCTTCTTCTTCCCTCGTCTGTTTTTGCTTCTGACATTTGGAAAGATCCTCTTCTTCGCCGCCGTGTTGAGTTCCGCAACAGACCGAAGGCTATATATAGAGATTTCGATTGCCTAAAACCCTAATCTCCCAATTGGGATTTTCAACTTGTATGCTTTTTGGCTGGAGGAGGGGTTTTATACTGCATGACAAACAGTAATGATTCTCACGCACATGTTTTTCACATATCTTCCACATACATTTGTGGCGAATCATGTTAGTATACTAGGGTTTGCCCGTGTCTAAAGGCACGGCGCAACGTGAGATCTAATTAGTGGTAATTGTGCAATTAATATTGTTTGAGACAGAAAGGGAGAGCTGTAGGATTTATGGAACAAATCAATGATTAAGATTTATAGAGAGATAAAATTCAAAAACCCTCCTCCCTTATTATATAGATTTTCAATTCTAGAAACATGTTAGCATCAGATAGTCTAGAAATATGTTCATGTTTCTAGACTAGAAATATGTTCATGTTTCTAGACTAGAAATATGTTCATGTTTCTAGACTATCTAAGGACTTTCTCAAAAATTGTTGGATGAATCATCAAAAATGCTAGTGGCACACCTCACCCCTCTCACATAAAGAGGGCCCCACTGGAACGGCCTCCACCTGTATGTGAGAGGGGTGTGGCTGAGGTGTGCCACACCTGATGTGCTCCTAGCACCTCTCATGAATCATTCTGTTTTGCCCTACGAGTTTTAAGAAAGCCTATACTGATATCCATTTGAGCTGAATTTTTTTACAGGAACCCTCCAAAAAAAATATTTTAAAAAAGATGAGCGGTTTGGATCATTTTATGGGACCCCGATATGGACCCCACAAAAATGTATGCACAAAATATGTGCAAAAACATATGTGCAAGTAGCATTGTTGCATTGCAAATGGAATGGGAGGGGCTATAGTGCACTGCACTATACACCGTTTAGTGTGTCCGATCTGGCGTCCATCTCGACAAAGACAGTTTGGATTTAATCCGAACTCCTACAAATCTGAATCGTCCATTGTCGAAATAGACCGCCAAATTGGCCTACACATATAATGCGGGGGTGCACTACAGTCTACAACACCCAAGGGTTGGTCCATTTCAAGTGGAGATGGCAATTCAATCCGCCCCTACTGCGCACCGCACCGTACCGCTTCGGCGGTTTGGGTAGATAGATATTATCCCTGAGTATTGCAATATATCTGGTGATCAATCACAAGTTGTAAAAGGAGATCTCCAGATTAAGAAGACAAATCTCTCTTAATTAAAGACGAAGTTATGCAGCAGTGGTGATCGAGTTAATATTGACGGTGTTGTGCATGCATTTGAATTATCAAAAATCAAAATCGAACTAAACTCTCACTATCTTGTATTCATCATTCATCAAGTGGTGGATGAATGAATACACAAAAATGACCTTCGCTTGTCAGAGAAATTGTTTCATCAAAATAAGAGAACTTTGCTATGAGCAACATCTTCATATAGAAGTATGAAATCGTGAACTTGATAACCGTTTTCTATCAAAAGAATGCCATAGATCTTTTACTTTCATGGTTCGAAATGAATCTGAACCATTTCTTTACTTTCATAGACACTTTCATGGTTCGAATGCCATGAATTCTATCATTTATGGAGAATAACTTTTAGATGAGATGACATAGAAACAGTTGGGGTACACTACATAAATAACATATTTGTCCCCACAAACTTCATACCTTAGTAATGGCTCCTCCCCTTGTGTTTTTACAATCCTTTATTTCACTTATCTGCTCATTCTGTAAAGAATCCTTCTAATAATTTTCTTCATAGCATACAATTTGAAATTTTGGTTCCACATGATTATTCTAGTACTTCCTATTTGCTTTATTTTCCTTTTTTGTTTAAAGTTTTATTTATTTTATTTTTATCTCTTGCCCCTTCCAACTCAAAATGCTCATTCCACTCCTAAAAGGCATCCAATGAGTATTGAGGCACCACGGTTCAAAAATCAGTGATGGTACGGCCTTATTCATGACCAATTCAACTGTCCATTAACGGGACCCATTTAAGCGACCAATTGTAGGTTAACTAAACTGGACCACACATATACGATAAACTTCGTGAATAGTATTACCTAAGTGCTCTACAAATCTTGCATCATACACATCATATAACACTTGACCCGCTTTGTTAGAGGCACATACACATAGGTACATACATCGCAAACATATGCATTTTTTATCTATCTCGGGCCCCAAAAAAATTGATCTGATCTACTTATTTTATTCAAAATGGATTGTTTTGAGCCCTTACAAAAAATAAACTCTTTCTAAAATCGGTAAGGCATATACGAAACATCCAGCTTTCTTCATAAACTAGGCCTGGATTATGAAGCAAAGTTAAATGTTTTGTAAATATTTTTACTGATATTGGATTGAATTTATTTTTTACATAAACCCTAAATAAACCAGTTTGAATTAAATGAGTAGCTCGTATCATTTTTTTTAGGACCCAATATGTGTTCAAAACGCGTATGTACGCATATGTATGTACTCTTATAGACTTTTCATTCTACCAAGTGCTCTTCTCCTTGTACTATATATTACCGGAAAAGCAAAACTAAAAAGCAGTAAAAGATGTGTTTCCTATAACACTCAAAAAAAAAAAAATTTGAGCTCAAAGTTGGCCCTTTTTCAATCTTTCAGCTGGTGCATGCTATTTCATTTGATTCCCAGGAGTTAGTGGAGAGGTATGATATTCCACTTCTATTCAGGAATTTGATTGCTCCTGAATTGAGAGATCAACAAAGGAATCTTAGAGTTAAGCAATCACATTCTCATTCCCCTTTAAGATGTCTGCTATCTAAACACAGCCCTATTTAAAACTCTTAGTAGTAAACTAATGCTGGCTGTAAATTATGCATGTTCTCACTTTCAAACTCTTAATGTGCATTGACATGCGTAATTATAAGATCACTGTACCTACTTGTTTTGAAAAGTGTCTTTTAATCTCAAACGACGGGCATGGTACTCGTGCCGCCCACCTAGTTAACTCCTCTATACCTAAAGATTTGTATGTTACCTTTGGGTGCTAATGGGGCGATCGATAATTAGTAGGAGTAGTATTTTTTTTTTTTTTGAACAGCTGGGCGATAATTAGTAGTATTACCAAGTAATTAAAAGGTAATTAGTCAACTTTAGAATGTTAGAAGTGGTATTATTGTATTGTGGTAAGAAAACATGCAAAAGCCGAGTCATAAGAGGTTTAGGACATAATAATAATTAAGGGATTCGATCCTTTTTTTCCCAAGGAAACATTAATTAATTAATTGGGACGTTTAATTGTCTATATATAAATTAATTAAGGACAATTTATAGGGTTTTAATTTGCTAAGGGATCGAATGTAAAGAATATACGGTATGGACCAGTGGTGGACCCAAGAATTTCATATACTGGGGACACCTATTATTATTCACAAGTTTAAATTTTTTTTTTTTGTATGTATGTATACTACAAAATTATTGTTCAACCATTGAATATTGATCACTCATTCTATTCTGCAACCGATTTTTCACAATCTTAGTGACAAACTTAAAGTTGTTACTATAGTCTTAGGTTTTGTGTGGATTTGTAGAAAGAAGTGGGAAAAAAAGAGAAAATTTAAAAAGAGAATCTCTATTCAACTCTCTTCTTAATTTTTCTTCCAGGTTTTCTCTAATTTCCTTCAAAACAATTATTTCTATTCTTTCCTGAGGTTCCAAACATAGCCTTAATTTCAGAGAGAAGGCTACAAAAAAAAAAAGTTCCAATGTAAAACACAAGAGTTGAACCCATGATCCTCAAGGCTTAAAAACATGTGCCGTTGCCAACTAACCAGAAGCGCACATCTTGCGAGATCTTTCTCAAAAAGTAAATGTATATATTGTTAGCAGAATAACATAACATATGTGCTTCCGCCAAAACTCGAAACTCCGTCGCCAACCTTAAAGAAAACGTGGACGACCAACGAACGAACACAAAGCAGCTTCTACGTAAAATTTTCGTCAAAATTTATATATATAGTATATCTAAATTTTATTTTTATTTTTATTTTTAAAAGGCGTGGGGGCACGTGACCCCACGTGCCCCAACGTGGGTCCGCCCCTGGTATGGACTGATGTCAAAAGCAATCCTTCCCGGCTGGGAAATACTACAACACAAGATCGAGCAAAGAACTACTACTATTCCTATTTGTAGTAGGTGGGCAAACATTAATTTTGACAAAACTGTAGAGAATGTTCAGTTATTTAATCTGTTTAGTTTTGTCGAGGAAAAAAAAAAAAAGAAATTCAAAGATTTTTTTTTCTCCAGTTAATATTTGAAATATATGAAATAAAATAAACAAGTAAACTAATTAGGACAAAGAACAAAAACAGAATTAATAACTGGAGTAAAAGAATTAATTCCGATTCGAAAAACCTAAAAGAATTTTATTAGGAAAAAAAAGGACTTGTCCAATGGATCCAACATGATAAAAAGAGAACAACTGTATAAGGTTAAGCCCGTATTAATAAGCCTCCAAAGGCCCAAATCACATGGAACGCCCAATTCACGCATGCAAGACCCGGCCCACCAACTTCATCAACTCCTAAATGCGAGATCATCACTCACGCTTTCAACATTTTGTGCGGCCATATGTAATTTCAAGCGGCTAATGGTAATTACACGCGGCCAAGTGTAATTTCCAGCGGCCAAGAGGTATTAAAACACAAGAATCGTGCACAGTGATCACGCTTTCAACATTTTATGCGGCCAAATGCAATTTAAAGCGGTCAATGATAATTACAAGCGGCCAAGTGTAATTTTCCGCGGCCATGAGGCATGTAAAACACAACAATCGTGCACAGCAATCACGCTTTCAACATTTTGTGCGGCCAAATGTAATTTCAAGCGGCCAAGGGTAATTATAAGCGGTCGAGTGTAGTTTCCCGCCGCTATGAGACATATAAAACACAACAATCATGCATAGCGATCACGCTTTCAACATTCTGTGCGGCCAAATGTAATGTCAAGCGGCCAAGGGTAATTATACGTGGTCAAGTCTAATTTTCCACGGCCAAAAGGCATGTAAAGTACAAGAATCGTGTACAGTGATCACGCTTTCAACATTTTATACGGCCAAAAGTAATTACACGCGGCCATGTAGTAGATCGGCCATGTTGCTTTCATTGAACGTTGTTTATTAGTACTTGTTCTTGACTCACTAACTAATCGAATTGTTTTGTTTATTGAAATTAATATTGAATTACGAAACAGAAACATCTACTGTAATTTATTCACACTAACACAGTTGATAATTTTGACTTAAACCAGCCTTGACGTAGAGGTGAAACATACTTGAAACATACTTTGGTTATGAATAAAAAGGGCTAAACGACATATTATCCATAACAGTTATTAGTAGCCTCTAAAGTCTAAATCATTGTGTAGATATCATAGAAAAATTATTGCATAAGATTAATTAATAAATGTCTATGAGTGTGGATTCTAATGGCTTAGTTGTTTTTCTCTACTGTAATCTCCATTACTATTGCCCTGAAAGTTTAATTGTTTTCTTTTGTAGTTATTTATTTAATTTCTAGTTTACAAACCAATCACATATATTTTTGCTAGGTTAGGGTTAAAGAGCACACTTTGGATTGTTTAATTTTTCTATAAAAAATCAAAAAGTACCTGGGGTTCGACCTCACACTTGCATAATTATATTTCGATATAATATTGTACGCTTGCGAATACATTAAGATTTCACAACAGAATCTCGTATATCATACTATAATCCTAGTTAATTACTAGCATTTCTGATTGTTTTGGAAACATGCAGGACACAGATGGAAAGTCCTCTAGAGAGTGAATAGATGATGGGATTTGTGGATGGCGAATACTCAATTCATGCACCAATCATCTCCGCCCCGGAAAAATCAATGTATGGCAAGGAGGAGATGCCAAACCCTGACTTTGTGTTACGGAGGAGGTCTAATGCTAATGGTGACTCGCAACATCTAGTGTCTTCTACTTGAGCAGATGTTCCTATTTTTTAGTGGACAATTGATACTTGAGCCGCAAAGCACCTGACTGGAGACTCAAGTGAACTTCAAAACCCACGACCCTTTGAAGGTACTAGTGATTTACAGGTGGGAGATGGTGGTGTTTTGCCCGTTACACATACCGGAGATGCAACTCTAAATTTGGGGCATCTGATGATTGGACTTAAAGATGTGCAGCTATTTCCAGAATCGATCGAAGTTTAACTTGTTATCAATCTGTCAGTCAGGTTACTTCTGATTATCCATTCAATTTTGAATTCTCTGCTACTGGTTATATGATAAAGGGCAGCACCACAAAACGAGTTATAGCATGAGGGAGGAGACGAGGTAATTATGCTTATCCCATTAACAACAATATCCAAAGAGGCTTATTTTACTAATCGATTTTGTGAAGTTGCTGAAGAAGTACGGAATCATTTCCCTATGGTTGGAATCCCTGCTGAAACACATCACGTGGAAATGCTTTATTTTACTGATGTTCGAAACGGTCAATGGTGCATGGAAATTGAATGCTTTCAAGGTTCTTTCCAGCTTATGATGGAGGCATTCGTAGATGAGCACAATTTGGGACTAGGGGATATGATTAGGTTTTATAAAGCTGGCCAGATTTCTTTATTCTCGCGTCACTTCCTTTTTGTGAAACGACGTGGTGATCCGACTGAATCGGTGGCTGCAGCAGTAGATGATTTCCCGAATTGCGACGGGGACAGTAAAGGTGATGGTGGAGGAGGGAGTCGCAGTGGGAGTCACAAGTGGTGGAAATTTAGTTTGGGTGGTTTGTGGCAATGAAGAATAATGCAAGGACAGAGGATTATCGAATAAGTGGCAACAGTACTTGTTTGATTCTTTAATTACCTTTCCTTGTGAAAGTTATTCATTCCCCTTTACCTTCTTGAGATTATAATGGATTATCAGTCATCAAGCATTTTTTTTATGGCTTATTTACTTATTTGGTTCTTATAAAATAGTTTCAGTTTTAATTTCGTCCTCGTAAAATTTTTGGTTTCAACTTTACTCTTCTATAATTTTTAACCGATTTTAATGTTACCCTTTTCGTTAAACTTAACGGAAAATGTCTAAGGAATTAACGGATTAGGTGATGTGGATTGTGGATTATGGACCATCAAAGTCTCAAAGCCACAGAATAAAAACCTAAAACTAAATTTTGTCCCTAAATTAATTAGCCCTGCTTCAGACACTCAATCTGTTTGTTTCTATTCGGTTTGTTTGTGCCTTGTTCAAATGGAAGTATACCTAACATTTCTCTAAACCAGTTCGAATATTTTGGGATAATTACTCATTAGATCAAAAGTGGACTGTGATATTTTTTTGAAGATTCAAAAACATGCACCCACAAATAGGCCCAACTTTTTTTTCTTTGGCATATGTTTTCCTTGTTAGATAAATCATAATACGATGAACCGCGAATGTGGCCTGAACCTGACGAGTTCAAACCAGAGAGGTTTCTGAGCGTGCGAGTGTGTTGATGTCGTGTTCAGAGTTTGAGTATATTCCGTTCAGCTCGGACAGAAGGATGTGCCCCGGTGCATGTTACGTTCGGGTTGCAAGTGGCGCTTGCTCGTTTGATCCACGGGTTTGATTTGACGACACCGCTGGGTGATCAAGTGGACATGAGCGAGGGATTGGGGCACCGCATTGTGTTGCCTAATATACATCCGCTTGAAGTCTTGGTTAAACCGTGACTTCCTAACCGGACCTGGGTCTACTATGGATATTTGAAACGTTGGAAAGAATTGTAGTACGTACTGATATTTATCAGTGTTGTCAACATTGGTAACTTTTTATTATTATGATTATGAGTAGAAAAAGGAGAATAATCCTTCGTTTTGAGGAGAAGACATAATTGGCATGTGTAATATACAAATCTTGTAGCTATCGATTATCGAAGAGATTCTACATATGAATATATGTAACTGCATGCGTGCGTTCGCCTACAGCTTCGTTTCAGGTTTGCTGGTTTTGTGCGACTGCATGCGTGCATTCTCCTCTCACCTGGTTAAGTTTCCGTCTGAGAGGACGACACTGCTATATTGATCCGCAACCCAGTTCATGAATTAACCTCCACGCGCGTTATCGATCGAACTCTAAAAAGAATGCATTTTGGGCTTTCTGTACCGAGAAGAAGAAGAAGAAGAAGAAAAATTAGAAACTTGAATGAATTAATTCCCTAAAAAAACTGATTATAATTAAGCTAAGTAGTAAGGCGTTCTATCTTCGCATATAGATAGATGTCTCATCATTCATCCAAAACCCAAAACGGAACTCCTGTAATTGGCCCTTATATCAGGACGTACCTTTAGTCTCGTTCGTGTGGAAAATATTGTCGTGAATCGAGTGACATGCCTAACGTCACAATAACACTTTCAAGTTCCAAGGCTGATAATTTAAGGAAAACATTTTACAGAAAAACGTTATTGTTTGGACGTAAAATGTTTTCCGGTAAAATATTTTACCTATTTTCCGGTGTTTGGTTGTGTAAAGAATGAGAAAAACATTTTACATGTAAAACATTTTCCATCAATTGGATGAAAATAACTTACCCTTAAATCTTCCGTAAGTTATTTTCCGAAATGAACCCGCTGCCTTTTACTGCAATTCTCATTACTTAGTTTCCTCGATCGTCAGTCCTGACCTACGTTCAATTCTAATAATCTCATATTTCTCTACCGTTTAAGCTCCCCATCTCTCTTTGTACACTATTTTGTTGATTTTTAAAAATATTTTCAAGTGTCAACCAAACACCGGAAAATAAAAATTTGAAGTTTGCTTTCTGAAAAAACATTTTACATGGAAAATATTTTACATTGTAAAACATTTTACGTCGAAAAAAAACATTTTACGTCGAAACAAATGGTAAAAGTTTAAAATCTAACACCTAGGGCTCTGTTTGTTTGCCCGTAAAATATTCTTGTCAAAAATATTTTACATGATTTCCGATGTTTGGTTGTTGAAAAGTCTTGAAAATAATTTTTTTTGGAAAATCTTTTACCTCTTTGGGTGTAAAATAATTTACCGTCCAAAAGCCGGTAAGTTGTTTTCCAACGCATAGCCGACTCCATTCCATGATCACCTTGGTCGGATTAGTTGGAAGAGTTTCGTCTCAATCCAACGGTAACACTTCCACGTGAACACATGCAAAGGAGAGTGCTCTCTCTCTCTCTCTCTCTCTCTCTCTCTCTCTCTCTCATAGTAAAAGCAAGACTCTGTTTCTAACAAATCAAGGCTGGGCAAAATTTCTTTCATCTCTCTCCTAGAATTGCTCCTGTTTCCAAGGTTTTAAACTAAAAAAGGCCAAGTAATTCAATGAGTTAAAGATTTGGAAACACTAAAATTGGACTTCAACAAAACACAGGAAAATAATTTTGAAAAAAATATTTTCACGTAAAACATTTTACATGAAAAATATTTTACATTATAAAACATTTTATATCAAAACAAATGGAGCCCTAATCACCTATGTCTTCCCTACATGAGTAATTCTTTTTTTTATTTTTATTCTCTCCCTCCCAATCTTAAAATTCTGTGTCCGTCCCCGTCAAAAATGTTACTAATGCATGGCCTTGTACGCTTACTTGAAGGTGAGAAGAAAAGACAAAAGTAAAATATGAAAGAGAAATGATTTTTCACTCTCCATTTTTATTAAAATTTTCATGCACTCATTTCTTTCTCATTCTTTTATGAATGACTGAATTATCCTTTTTCTACGTTCACATTTACATGCCAGGGACAATTTGATAATTTTACGTGAATAAAAAAAACGAAGACAAGGATTAAAGCACAAAGTGGATAAAGGAAAACTAAGTTACGGAGGCTCCATAAACTAAGTTTTACAGCACCCAATCTTACGCGTTCAAAAGTGTTTTGGACGATTCAAATTTTAAAAAAATTCTTCTAGATTTCCCTGGAAGAGTTCTTTTAAAATCCAGACCATCAATTGCCGAGACGGATGAGTGACATTATGCGCTGCCTAACTTATTCGTGAAGGAGCTGTGAATGAATTGTTCTCATGTGAATATCATGTAATGTATAGATGGTGCATTTTAGATATGCTACATGCATTACATAGTTAACCTATATTTTATATGGGACCCACCATGGATCTTAACAAAATTTAAAAAAACACCCATAAATTTTAAAATACTATTTTATAGGTCCTATAGAAAATCAGTTCCAATAAATATTAATAAATATTATTTCTGGATGCATAGGAGTGGAGCAGGGACTGAAGAGGGCCCCACATGCAGAGTAAAACTATGTACTCCATTTTTTTCCCTGAACGAACATTAAAGGTGGAAGGGTTTTGTTCATGTATGCCCTAGGGGTATATAATACTCATTTAATGATGCCAACTACACTTAGGATTATATAGGAACTCACAAAGGTAATAAATAGGTTAGGCAACATTAACTAGCTGTAAAACTTGTTTAAGGTGAGACTAAATTACCCTTTTTTTACTTTTCCCTCCATGTTACTTTTCAACTCTTTTTATTTTTTAAGGTCTTTCAACTAGTTTAAGCAAAAAAAGAAGAGGGAAAAAAAAAAAAAAAAACCTCCTATGGAGACTCCATCAGTCACCGAAATGGTACTAAAAGCTAAGTTATTGGTTATTCCGTTGAATGCAAGAAAAAAAAAAGGAAGAAAAGAGTTAGAAAGGCTGAACCGTTGAAGTTTGGAAAAACAAATGGAAGAGTATTGTAGACCTTCTTTTAAAAACTAAATACCAATAAATTCCGAAACAAGTTATTGTTTTTTTTTTCTTAACCAGATTTTAAGCCAAAAGTTTATTGTGTGGGCTAAAGTTATATTTTTCGAACTTTTTTTAATATTTAGCCTTCTTTTACTTTTATGTTTTCTCTCATTAAAAAAAAATTCAGCGAAGTAAATTCTCTTGATCAAAAATTTGAAAAAAAATTTGTGAAAGCCAAAGAACAGATAAATTAGTAGTCAAGAAAGTCCAAACGGACTTTAACTAGCATACCAATATGTAATTTTGAAAAAGAGGAATGTACTGGCCCATTGAAACTTCGTAAAGTGGTTAGGTCTGACTCAATAACCTCTTTTTTTTGTGTGACTTACGTGTGATTATAATTAAATTTGTTGAAATTATATTCCAAAAATTCACGAGAGAACACGAGCAAACATTTTTTTCAAGTAAGTTTTCACGTTTATTTGGTCAATTCTTAACTTTTGTAGGTTTTTGTTTGCTGGGTAGCTAGGGCAGTTTCGTCAAACCAAAAAAGGTAATCGTTCCAAAACATAATTAATTACTCTAGCATTGTTTGTGTTACATTTTCCATGGAAATAGAGTAACGTGGATCAATTGATGTGCTTTTATCGTATGCCTTTAGGGCATGCATTAACAAAACCAAGGTGGAAAAAGTACAAACTTAAAGAGTAAGTAAAGTAACGAAAGAATGGGGCATATATACGCAGAGCCAGAGCACCCGGGAACCCTGCTGAGAGTAGTTCATAGTCGCGTCCCAATAATCCTACGAGACCTTTCAAGTGCCTGCTCTTTTGCGCGATCTTTACTAGTAGATCACCGCGTGTCGTCCGATTCCGAATCCGAGTTTGTTCGAAGGTTAGTGTTTTTGTATGCCGTTTTTTCGTTGCTTGCGGGACAGTTATGTTAGTTTTCTGGATGTTTCTGTAGGGTTTTGATTGGTGTTTGGAGATCGGTCAGTCATGGCGGCGGCGGCGCAACAACCGGTCTCTGCTCAACTTGTATGTATTCTTCCTTTACTGTGCTTGTGACCTTTTCATTGGATGTAGCGTGTTTGCTTTAAAAAGATAAAACCGCATCTTTGTTTCTTCTTTTTTACTCGTATTGTTTTGTTTGGGATGATGCTATGGAGTCCCCGGTCATTTTGGAGACATCGTAATTTTTGGCATAACAGAACCCTTGTAAGCATAACAAAAATCATTACAAGTATAATAGAACCATAACATGGCATAACCAAGGCATAACCAAAAACCAATCAAGGTATGACCAAAAATCAACCAAGGCATAACCAACCAAGTTACGCCTTATTATGGTTTTGGTTATGCTTATAATGGTTTTGGTCATGCTTGTAATGAATTTGGTTATGTTTATAATGGTTTTGTTATGCCAAAAGTTACGGTGTCCCCAAAATGACCGGGGACGCCGAAGTCATTCCCTTTTGTTTTTGATACATTGAAAAATGTGACCAATGAGAATCTAAAAAAAAAAGGTTGCTTTTTTATGCGCATGAGGCTGGATTTTTCTAAACTTAATTACGGAGTATTTTTTTTTAATTAATCAACCCTCTCGATGAGAAGAGTTTAACAAGTATAAAATTATGTACAAAAGGGAAAAAAAGTTTCGTATCAAATAACTATCTTTTGAACTTATTTGAATTTTTTTCATCGGTCAAGAATTACGTCAGAAAACTAAACAAAGAGTGAAAAATACTAAAATAAGTTCCAAATTTATAAGTTTAGAAGAACACAGCTACCGTGATTTTTATTGTCGAGGTTTAAGTCTAACCGCTTATGATATTTTCCTTACGAGCTTTAAACAAGTTGAAAAAAAGTTTGATTTTTAAAAAGTTCCGTTCTTGTGCTTAATTTCAGCTTTTCGAGTAATTAGCTGCAACAAATACTTGCATAGACTGCTGAACTAAGTTGATTTTTAAATATGTTTTATGTGCACCGTGTTAGGTTGGAAATGCATTTGTTCAACAATACTACCACATGCAGCACCAATCGCCGGCGCTTGTCCATCGGTTTTATCAGGACATTAGTAGGCTTGGTCGTCCTGATGTTGATGGGGCTATGAGCACCACGACGACGGTGCAGGTGAGCTCCCCTTGAACTAGGTAGAATCACATTCAAATTCAAGCTTTTCAGGATTGGTGGTTGTGATGCATTTTTGCACTTCATTTGGTTGACGAGATGCCCAAAGAAACGCGTTTGGTTTTTATTCTTCGTTCCAACACGTTTCTTGGGGATATTCACTGAGGATTCTGAAGAAAGACGACAAGGGTAGGGAAGGGAAGTAAAAAGAGGAGGAGAAAAGGACATATGCAAGAAATTTCTGATCTCTCATGCTGTTTTTCAAAATTTCGTTGATGCTTTATTACTCTATGAGCATGTTTGGTTTTTCTTTTAAGTTTGTAAGAATTGTCTTTGTCCTCCAAATTTTGTTTTCCTCTCAATTTTCCAATTCAGCAAAACAAAGACAAGTAAGATATCTATTCCTTTTTCCTTTCCACACTGTAGTACGCCTTTTAGGTAAGGCGTACCTGAAAGAGGGAATTTTTTCTTTTCTAAGTCTCATCATTGGCTGAATCTCAATTTGCAGGCCATTAATGAGAAGATACTTTCACTCAACTATGGTGAATTCAGGGCAGAAATTAAATCGGTTGATGCACAAGAGTCTTACAATGGGGGAGTCCATGTGCTTGTTACTGGATATCTGTCGGGGAAGGACAACATGATTCAGAACTTCACTCAGACTTTCTTCCTTGCGCCACAAGAAAAGGGGTACTTTGTTTTGAATGACATCTTTCGATACATGGAAGATATCAAACATGCTAATGGATACCAGAGTTCTGGTACTGACATTGAGGCCCCTCTCACCCCAGAGCAGGGTAATGGATATGCTCCAATCTCAATGATTGCATTGATCTCTTTCTGTATCATTGATTGTGAAAAGCGTTGTTTTCTTTTTTTCCTTGCGTTGGTAGATCCTTCTCCAGTGGAGGAGAATCATGTTTCTGAACAAACGGTGGTTCCTGCAGAGGTCAATGGGGATGTAGGACTCAATCCCTTGTAGTGCAATGTGATAAAAATAAAATAAAATCTTATAAAACTGATTGTGCAATGTTGCACTTTTAAGTTTAGGTTATAGGTAGTGATATTGGTGATTGGGTATGGTAGATGTTCCTGAATCTGTTTTGGACCTTTGGTGCTGTCAATTTACAGATGCATTCAGATGGAAAATTTGTCATCCGTAACTTTCTTTTGTTGTTACAGCTCCTGCACCTGTTCCTCGGAGATCTCCCATGAACAGCCAAGCACAACAGGTGAACAATACTCAGGCATCAGCACCAGTCGCTGAGACACCAGTTTCTGGTTCCGATGCTACAGATAATGGGAATAATCAAGAGGGAGAAGGTATGCAGTCTTTCATCATTGTTGGGTTGGTGACTTGGTGCTACTTGTCCTTTCATTGAAGTCCGTAGCTGACTAGTGGTATATATTGGATGAATCTGTTTACTGAAGTCATATGCTTGCTTGTCTCTCTTGTTGACAGCTGATGGTTATACCATATATTTAAAGGGTCTGCCTATGAATTCCACAGCTTCTCTACTTGAAGATGAATTCAAGAAGTTTGGGACTATAAAGGCTGGCGGTGTTAAAGTTAGGAGTAACAAAAAGGTTTCTTATCGTTCTAGTCACTTCTGATTTCTTCTTCTCTTAGCTACTTATGGTCTTCTTTTGCTGCAGCAAGGGTTTCGTTTTGGCTTTGTGGAATTTGAGGTGGAAAGTGCTGTGCAAAAAGCCATTGAGGTACATTAGCTATTTGTATGAGATTTGTTGTTGACATTCTTGTATGATTAACTTTTGGTAATTTCGCTATGACTGTTGAGTTGAGTCCTATTAGAATTTAGCTTAGGTTTTTCTGAAAATTCTATTCTTTTTGCAAACTGAATGTGATATCTAGTCCACAAAATCGTTTTTTTCCTGCTCTGCTCATAGGGAAACCGGGAATGATGTAGTACTGTTATGTGATATGGCAGTGGACCAGTGGTGGATGTAATGTTGGGAGGTTGGTGAAAATAAAATGCCTGAATTGTTTTTTGCAGTGATCGCTTTGGTTTAGAGTCACAGCTATAAAATGACTTTCTTGTGATCTGTGTATCGATTAACAATGGCAATAAGTATGTGTCTTGGTGGTGGTAGTGTTGAAGTAGGGTATTTAAAAAGACATAGCAGCTGCTATAGTTGTGCAAAAGTGGTGTCAGCTGCAATTGTTGCTGTGCAGTGGTTTTCTGAATTTTCTCCCCCTTAAGGTTTATTTAAGCTTTTGAATTGCATTCTTCGATTCGTTTGTAATTTATGTCCTGATTACTTATTGGAGAATCGTAACCTGCCATATAGTTTCAACTTTCATAGATTGGGTGGTCCAAATTCTTGAAGCACAAATGCTTGAAGCAAAATACAGTTTGACTAACCATTCTTTTTAGGGCAAATTTACGTAGCCGTCCCTCTAGGTTTACGGTTATCTCAATTTCGTCCCTCTAGTTTCAGTTGTCTCCATTTCGTCCCTGTTGTTTGTTTTACGTTCCAAATTGGTAAAATCGTGAACACCGTTAATGAAACTAACGGGAAAAATATGATTAAAAATTAAGTGATCCAATTTTTAATTCAGTTGAACCGGTGCGAAGATCTTATTTTTTTTATCATTTTATCCTAGATGGTCGTAATGAATTTTTGGTTCTAAGGCCTTTTAACGAGCACCCAAAGACTCTTTATTTAGTTTTAGGGCTCTCTTAGGGTGCTCATTGAAAGGCCTTAGAGCTAAAAATCTATTATGATCAGAAAAATAAGATCTTTGCACCGGTTCAACCAGATTGAAAATTACAACACTTAATTTTTTAATTATATTTTTTCCGTTAGTTTCATTAATGGTATTAACGATTTTACCAATTTGGAACGTAAAATAAACTACAGGGGCGAAATTGAGACAACCGTAAAATTAGAGGGACGACTACGAAAATTTGCCCTTCTTTTTATAACTTCTCTGAAACCGAACCTAGATGTATTAGTTTCCACTTTAGTCAATCACAAAATGATGTCTATAATGTGGAAGTCAAAGCAATATCCTTTCACGTCCATGGGTTGCACCTTAAAACGAAATTTTGTTATCAATGCCACCAGTGCAAATCAAGTGTTAAATTTCCCGCAGACATTTTTCCAAGAGTAATCTGAAAGTGATGCCTTGGTCAGGGACCTGATCTCTTTTATCATAATTTCGGGCGTTCTTTGCGTAATCTGTTGTATTTTTATGTGAAATTTGCCTTTTCTTCATGAGTTCATCGCTTATTAAGCAAGATTGCTCTTTAATTGATGAGGGAAGCGTAGGCTGGTAGCTGAAGCATTTGCATACCATGGCATCGTCACTTGGCTCTAGCCACTGTTACCCCTGTTTTATGTGTAAACTTCCCACATAGATATTAAATGCAGTATTTGATGCCTTCACAATTCTAGAAAGCTTATAGTTTGAATTAATATGGGGAATGTCTTCATCTCCTTATGGGTTAAGATTTCCTGAATCAAATACCATGCATTCATGGGAGTCTAGTTAACAGTATGTGATATTATTCTCTCTACCTGACTACCTCTCAATTTTAATGTGCCTCAAGGGGTCCTATCCTTTTTCACTTGCATTCACGCTTGGAGGTGAATTTTGTAGCACATTCTGATCACTGATTGCTGACATGCACGTCCCTTACAACATCTTATCTTCCTGTTCGTCCAAATTTGTGTTTCACTCTGTTTCATTTTTATAATGGCGCCATACTTACCATACTAGGAGATTCATGTGTTTATGTTTCCTTTGAATATATATGAAGTTGAGATGTGCCATTATCTTTGATGGTACTTTTATATGTCAGCTGTAGCCTGCATTTGGTGTGAAGTGATCAGAAATAAGTTTCTTCCTTTAATTTCAGTTAGCCAAATCATCTGTTTGAGAAACAAGTATTTGTTATCTGTACTGCCTTTGTGAGGAGCCAAAGTTTATGTTGCTTTGTGGTATGAGTACTAGCACTAGCAAACACCTGCAGGGGTGGACATGTGTATGCAATCGGGTCTGCCAATTCTTGTCCTTTCCATGGGTCCTGAGTTGACCATCCTTCACTGTGTTTTTGATGTGCAATCTATTCTAACATAGTGTAATGCCCCTAATTTTGGGAACCTTAAATTGACAATTTTATTGAAAACTAAATAGAGTCTGGCTCATTATTACATCATAACTCCCATGACTCCATGAGAGTACTTTTATTATACAAGGGAAGGGAAACTAAGGTTCCTAACTACAGTTCCGTCTGTTCCTCCATCCTTATAAGCTCTTCGGCTCCGAAAGCCTCTAAGGTGTACAGCTCATCTTGATCATCTACAAAGTTTGACACATTATACCAGCGTCGCCCCCAGTATAATATGTCAGGGTCACCAAAGGTAACACCATGAGGTATAGGAGCTCAATAGAATAAATCCATACCCACTAACCATTAACTTACAAACAATTGATCATAAAATTAACGATTTTCACATAGTACATGCATATTTAACAAAACAGTTAACAATGAGACATCCACATTCACTATTCAACTAACGGTGGTGTCCATAATTTTCTCCTACGTGACTCATCGTAGACCGTGTCATCATTTCTATTTTCCTTTATCCAAATCAACATTTCCAAAATCATTTTTAACACACCCAACCTCGGTTCCGCCGTTCCGGTCTCCCAAGTATCCTCATAATGGTTCCGCCGTCCCGAGTTCCCATTGGCACACAAAACTTTGCATTTACTCCTCTCCGCGGAAAACTAAGCTACACACCCATCCTCAGTTCCCCCATTCCGGTCTCCTGAGTATCCTCACAATGCTTCCGATTTCCCAGGTTCCCATGGGCGTGCGCGCGCACACACCACACAATAGGCTACCACGTCCGGCCACATTGTGGTTTTTAAACCATTTCTCTTTTTCAAATCACACCTTTCATTAACAACACCCTAAGTGTCATGTTTCTACTTTCTTAATTTCTGTGTCTCGTTTTCATGCAATGACTCCGCGGCAGGACTTTTTCTCGTAAGTGATCATAAAGCATTCATTGTAATTTTAAAACTGAACTAGCAAGATCATCCAACTCTATATTACTTATCATGATCATTACATAGTCATACTCAAATATTTTAGCACCCATTATAAAGCATAGTTTCACATGGACAGACACCTTTAGATTGGAAAACCACTTATGCTTTATCACACAACAACAAGTAATCAAGTATATATGCTCATAACCATCCTAAGATTAAAATACGAATACTTTCATTCTAGTTTTTATTTCGAAAATCCGTTCTTTCCTTCTTTTAGGGAAGTTCAAAACAACATATGTTTTCTTGGAAAATAAGGTCAGGATATTTAACATACTCCCCTTCCTTTTCAAACCTTTAGTAAAACACTTATCAAGTTCTCATGCATTTTAACATAACAACAATATACACATTTCTATTATACTTAGAATTAGGGAGTAAGGACAATCTACTTATACTTAGAGTTAGGGGATAAAAATATTCTACCATTCTTTTTGGCGGTAGGGGGCTACGGAAAAGTAAGTCGACTATCGGACGGAGTGACTCCCTACGGTAAGTTTCCGGTAGTTTCAAAAGAGAAAAGTTTCTCTCGAAACTAGTTCTTAGCTAAACTACTAAACTTTTTGGATCAAGAGGGCGGTCGAGCGATGGTTTAGTGGCGGCTTAGGATGAGTTTCTTGAAGAACTTAGAAAGAACTCAAGAACAAGAAGAACAAAGAACCAACTCAAGAATTCTAGAGAGAGAAGTTGAAGGATGGAAGGTGTGAGTTGAATGGCAAGTGAGGGGTGCTATTTATAGCAAAAATCTTGGCTCTCTCTCCCTCTCCTTGGCCGGCCCTCTCTCTCTCTTTCTCCCATGAATTTGTTCCATGGTCTTGTCCAATCACACCTTTAACCAAGCCAAAGCCTTGTCAATCCATCATAGGTGTAAGGCTAAGTGATCATGAAGGATTTTTAGGCCTTTAAAGAAGATCCTAGGTAATTATACCCTAGGTTGGCAAGCCTTGCAAGTAAGAAGGAAATAATGGCTAGGCTAATGTGTAGTCTTCCCATGTTTAGTCAATCCTAGGCTAGGTTGTAGTCAATTTCTAGGATGATTAAAGGCTAGGTAGTGTGCTTGAAATAGTCTAGGAATGGGTTGTCACGTTGTACTTAGGTAGAGTGTGAAATTGGCTAAAAGGTAGCTTGTGTAAGTGTACAAAACACATGCACATACTCACACACACACACTCTCTCTCTCTCTCTCTATTCCCCATGTGTCCATATATATATCTAGGAAGAATCTTGGAAAGTAACTTTTGGGGGGGGGGGTAATTAGGTTCAAGTCTAATATTTCTAGGTTTGCATGCATGACAAGTCTAGGTCATGATGAAGGGTTCTAATGACTTGTCTTGTCAAATCTAAGTACTCATTGGATTATGGCAAGTCTTATTCCTATTACCCAAAGGATAATAATTACCCTACAAATTATTGCTCAATGGTTAAAGAGGAAATGATGAGAAGAACTATTTTTGGAAGAAATATCTTCTTGAAAGTGACCTTTAAATGTAGAGAAAGAGCAATGCACTTTCTAGGAAAGTGATTTGATTAAGAAAGCACAATGATGAGTGGATAAAATGACAATTCAATGGAAAGTGAAATGGTTAAGAAAGTGACTTGTTAATGCAAAAGAATGAATAAGGCTTCCAAGTAGCCTTTCTAGGAAAATTTTAGGGTGATATACATACATATATGTATATGTATGTCAATGTTACCTGTAGGAAGGAGAAATGAAGTAATGATGGATTATGGGCTACTTGATGTGACAATACATAATCATGGTTGCTTGTAAGAACAATCTTGGTTTTAGACAAGTCTATGGTAGTACTATTTCTAGACGATAGGAAGTCTTATTTCTATTACCCAAAGGATAAAAATTTCCCTACAAACTATTATTCAATGGGTAAAGAGGAAATAATGAGAAAAGATATTCTTTGGAAGAAGTAACGATGAGTAATAAAGTCTTGAAATGACTAGACATGAAAGTGCAATGATTTCCTAGTCTAGGGTTGAAGAGGTTCGATTAGGGTGTAGAAAGGTTCACAAGGTTCAAGGGTGAGTGAAAATGTTCACCTAGAAATTAGGAGATTTCACAAGGGTCATAGGGTTCAACTAGATGAAACTAGCCTTGATAGGTAACTGGTTTGGCCAAACTAGTTAGTTAGGAATTAACTAGACTTGCCAAGTAGGATTTCTAGCCAAGAAATATAACTTTAAGATTTTATTTAACTTGTTAGGAAAATATACAAGTGCTTCTATAAGCATACTTGTCTTTAGAAAAGGACTAAATTGTCCGAGACGAAAAGATATAATTTTATAAGTCTCAAATCTAATTATAACGGATTTTTAGAAATTAAAAAGGATTTTTTTTAAAAGCAAATCCAAGTAATTCAAATAAAAAATTCAAAATTTTAACGAAATTTTTATTTATAAAAAATCAGGGTCGTTAAACATAGAAAGGGTGAACCCTAATCGGTGTAAACAAAATTTTAAAGATGTGTCACAAAAGTGAGTTCCAATTTTACCCTAATAGAAAATAAAATTTTACAACTAGTTGAAAAATCATTCTACCTCAACTAACCCACTCCCTGACTTGCACACCCCAAGTATTCTCACAAGTCACAACCTCTAGTTATATTGTCAAGTGTCACCTGCAAAATGTTGCTTTATTATCCTTATTTAGTCGGATTTTTGCTATCTGCCAATTTTTTGGTTCAAGTTAATCCTGTTTGTGGTTTGCACTATACTCCCTTTATCTTTCAGGCTTCTCCTGTTTTTGTTGGTGGATGCCAAGTGTATGTTGAGGAAAAGAGATCTACCAATTCTCCAGGCAAGTTGGGTTTATGTTTCTAGTTTACTCTATAGTGATAAGGAACCTCAAAAGGGCGTCTTTTGCATTTTGAGAAACAAAGAGGAATTAAAAAAATCGCGGTATCTGCAACATGGGACGAGGAACAAAATGCTGTCTATGAGACAGGAATATGAAATGTCAATATTTTTCCACTTACTCAGTAATGGTGAAGGACTACGCATTTTCAACTAAATTGCTTGTTGGTTTAGAGAAGGACACGTTACCTGGAATTGCTTATTGCATAGAAGCTAACGTGGAGGCAATTGAGTTACTGGTGTTAGCTGGTGGTGGAATGGGACTAGTTGGTGCTACCAACTTGGTGATTTCTAACATGAAAATTCTCTTTTATGATGCGTTTTAATTTCTGTTCTTGGTCAAATCCAATCCCACTTTCTTTTCTATAACTATGGCTTTTCTTTCATTACAGGGAATAATAGGAGGCGGTTCGTAAATGGAAGGGGATCTGGATTCCGGATGGAGGGGGTAAGAGGGTGTGGAAACTATGGAGGAAGCGGTGAGGATACAACCGTGGTGATTTCAATGGTAGGGTGGAATTCGGCAATAATAGGAGCAGTAATCGTGGTGGATTTTCAAACCGTGGAGGTGATGGATATCAGAGGGCTGATAACCATAGGGGTAGTGGCGGGTGTCAATAGAATGGCCAAGACTCTCCCACCAGAATTCCTAATTTAGATGAAGACCAATAAGGGATTAATGTAGGATTTTTTTTTAATTTAAAAGATGAAGTTGACTTAAAGTGGATAGCACATCAAGTGGGCAGACTCTTATCCTTTGGGGCAATTTTTTTTTATAGTTAGTTATTCCAATCCCCTCCGTTTTTCTTTCTAATGTTGGGTGGTTTATAAGTTTATTATAGTAGAGTTCTCAATTACCTTTTGTTGTCTAGTGTTGTAGTGTCCAAAAGCCCAAGAAGACCTCTATTCATTTTCCTTTACAAGCTTGTGATTTTGAGTAAACTTTGCATCACACCGAACATGTCGTCTAATTAATCTCTAGTATCCCACCCATCCTCTTTTGTAGTCATGGCAGCTTAGAATAATGTTTATATCTGTATGAGTTGATGTTGAAATTTCCAAGGATTTTATGAACTTCTTCTTCTTCTTGTAGCTTGTTACACGGCTGATGATTCAGCAATTGTGAGAACAAATGCAGGATTAGAGTCGCATGAATTGCAAGTATACGAGGGTGATTCTTGTCAGCATTCATCTCCTTCAACTTCACTGGTACGTCTTAAATGAGAAACACTACATGTCCCTAAATTTCCATCCCGGGCCTTTGTTTCATGTCATTTTTTAAAAGATGCTTATACTCAATGTTTTGAAAAATTCAAAACAAAGTGAATCATATTTTCTTACGTATGTAATGGAGCAAAATCATATTTTCTTATGCATACCAATGCTCTGGACTATCAATGAAGGAAGCATGGTAATGTGGACAGAAATTGAATTGGGCCTATAGGCCTGCCCTTTCTGATGCCATTTGGCTTTGATTTGGGGGCATGGTTGGCAGCAAAACAGGTAAAGGAGGGCCACTGTTTCAGTGACATCATGAGAGCAGCCACTTTGTGCAAATTGCCAAAGGTTAGGTCTGTCTCCAATCCTCCCCGCCCATACCCTTGTAGACACCATATTCTACACTATCCAGATTAGTTTATTTACGGTCTTTGATTCCCCAATGATGAATACGGTCAAGAACATCCTGAGATTGTTGGTATGTTTGAGCTTTGAGCGTCCCGAACCTCGTTCAAACCCTTTCAAACTCTATTTCGAACCAGAATCAAATGGCCTCAGCAAAACCCCACCTGCGTATGCCAGTATTCTGCTGGTGTGCACTAGTACACTGCTACGTGTCGGTCATCGACCGTTGACTTAGTTCTCACTGGCGCACGTAAGTCAAATGGTGGCGTACGCTGGTCAAAGCCAGTCAAAATACCACTATTCAGGCACGTGCACGAGACTGTTGCGCCCCTCAGTACACTGTTTGATCGGCTGAGAAGTGATTTCGGGCAGGGGATGTTCCCTCCTTCCCCCACATACCTTCCATAACCTCTCACCTTCATTAAATACATGGGAGACCTCTCTCCTTAACCCAACCAGCCCTGACCAGCTTGGTTACAACCCCCCCTCTTCTCTATATATACTCCCCTCTCTCACTTTTGCAAAGGGTTCACCAAGTTACAAAGGGGTTAACCACATTAAGTGTCTAAGTTCTCTCTTTCTCTTTGTTCTTTGTTCTCTCTTCTCCCTCATTGAAAGAGAAAGCAAAGGATCACTCCCACATATCTTACACAGCCATTCTCTCATCACCCAACCCCTCCATCTCTCAAGATCAAGGCTCAAATCCTTCCATCAACCTCAAACCAAAGGTATACCATCTTTGTGTGGCTCTCTGTTCTAACCCCTGAGGGGAGCCAGTGGGGTCTAGGTTGGTAATCAATACCAGTTCTGGCCTTAAAACTGGCAAAATAATAAAGATCATGTGAAGTGAACAATGGCGCACACCAGTAGCATTAAGCCGTACGCCAGTCATGGTAGTACGTGCACCGTTGGCGTGGGGATCATTGATCACCTGCTTTCTTGATTATGCTTTTTGTTTATCACCTTTTGGCATGTTAAGAACCAGTCTATTGTTTTCTGTATTCTAGAACTGTGTAGTTGTAGCATTCAATACCTGCTTTTTGCTTGTCTTGGAGGGCCTCTAGGATGCTTCTGGTCATGTTCCAGAGCCCAGATGATGTAAAGCCAAACACTGGACAAGAGGTGTAACTGGCGTACGGTCTACGTGGACTGGCGTACGGCAGTTATGACTGAGTCCAGTGGCTGGCCCTTACATTGTAGTTAAGCCCGGGCCTCAGTTTATTCCCCATACTGTTTATGGGGTGTTCTGTTTATTTTCATTCCTTAGATCCATTGTTGTTGTCTGTAACTGTGTATATGCTGCTATTAAAATTACGTGGTTTGTCCTGGGTGTGCACTAGTCCTTTCCAGAGCCCAGAGGGTTGAAAGCAAAGATTGTGAGTCTATGGTAATTGAAGTACGCCAGTAAGAGAGTGGCGTGCACATGTCTCGCTAGCATGCGGTGGCCTGGCCAGTGCATGCTGGTTTGTTACTTGTTCATCTCCTTTCGGATTAGCGCACTCCAGTTTGCTTAAAATACTTACAGTGCTTATTCTCGATCTATGTTCATTATTGCAAGCAAATCATTCATAAAACATTTTGTCACATAACTGCAACTTGTTATAGTCTTAAATCCCTTTAATTGCTCCCCCGCCCTAACTGGCTGAAAAATGATTAATCAGAGAAAAATGCAAATGTTTTACAAAATGCCTAAGTAGAGACCGATCTCCGGATTGGGCGAGAGGCGTGCTATAAAACCCTTCCCCTCTCGTAACCTGACTCCCGAACCTCAGATATTGAAGGTGACGATGAACTGGTCTACGTCTTTTCAAAATCGAACAATGTAGCAAACGGTTCAAGTTCGGTTCCTTGGGTATTTCACCACTAAAACCCGAGTGGCGACTCTGAATCAAAGCGTTTCGTTGTGCTTTTTCCAAAAAGGGCGCACCTAATTTTTAAGAACAAAAATTTGAAAATTTTGAGGCGTGTGCCCACAACCCTCAATAGTTGGGGACTACATGGGTTCTGTTGTTGTAATGGAGCAAAATCGTGACAAGAATCGATTATAGTCTTTGTATTTTTCTAGCTTTGCTGAACCACTCATTGCAGTATTAAATTTAGCAGGAAGGAGGAGGAGTAGGGCCAAACTATGAACTTTATGATCAGCTTGAAAAAGCCATGGTGGAGGAAGATAAGTCCCTGCGAGAGGCCTTTGAAGAATCCATGAGGCGTAGGGATGCTTTAAAAGAGGCCTTTGAAGAATCCATGAGGCGTAGGGATGCTTTAAAAGATGCCATTGACGCTGTCCGCATGGTATTTTGTTATTTTGGTTGAATCTTTTGTTCTAGTGTCTTTGCTATTTATTTATGGATAAATTACTAAGGTTTGCACCTAATACTACAATAAAGTCTATGGGGTTCTGAAAATTAGATTCCCCACTTTATTGACCCTGCGCTGAAGTTATTGATGTTGGGGGAGTTGAACTCCAGCGTCCGTGTGTGCACAGGTTCATCAGTCCGCTCACCAAAGACCCAAACTAGGAGGAGAGTCAACAAGCCAAAAATCGCACCAAATGTTAAATACACATTGTTTGGAACTCAACTAATTTTATTTTCCCAACAATGTGGGACTCTTAAGTCTTAACTTCACACATATTATTAACATTTAAGTCTAGAAACCTTTAGAGGCATACATTTGAGCGATCGTATATCGCGTGGTTTGAAGACCCTAGGATCCTTGATCCCAAACCAGTGAATAGTGTCTCCCCTAATTTTTTTTTTTTTTTTGATCAGCTAGTTTCTCCCCTCATTGAGAATAAATTTTTCTAACATCAACAATTGCATTCTTTTTCTTTTAATGAAAACTGTTAAAAGATCCAGTGATGGGTAGTCTTTATGTTTTCTGATAGATTATAGTCGAATATTGAGTGTATGTTTATGGGAAATTTGAACACGAACTTGAATAGATTTCAACATGCAGCTCCATATTTTGTTTGGTGAGAGACAAAATTTGCTTAGTTTATAAATTAAGAAACGAAGAAAAAAATTTGTCAGCATATCCACCAACAATCCTTTCTTTTCTTGTCTACCCATCGCAGGAAACTAATTGTAAAATCTTTGACTAACTTACAGAGAGAAAGGAAAGATTTTGAGGAAGCACTAGCAAGGAAAGCAAAAGAAGTTGAGAACATGAGTCAGCAGGTCGACAAAATCACGACCGATCTCTGCATTGCCTTGGACGAGAGATTATCTCTACGGATCAAGATCGCAAACTGCAACCAGATGGTGCAAGAGTCTGAACAGAACATGCTCTTTGCTGTGGAACAGTTGGAAAAGTATAAGATGGAACGCGACGATCTGCAGGAGCAGGCCTCCAACACGATCATGCCTCTGTCTTTCTCCCTTCACGAGATCGAAGGAGCAACTGGCAACTTTGACCAGTCGATGAAGATTGGGCAAGGGGGTTATGGACCTGTTTACAGAGGTTTCCTTCGTCACACTCAAGTGGCTATAAAGACTTTGATCTCTCAAAGCATGCAAGGCCGCTCAGAATTTCAACAAGAGGTATGCCGGGTTTTTTAGACTAGTTGATTTTTGTTGAAAATTATAAGTTCGAATAGAAGAGCTGAATTGATTTTGTTGTCATGCAAGCAGGAGTTGGATTCTAACTAGTTATCCTTGTGCTTATATGCACAAATTTATTATCCACTGATAAGGGTGTTGAGTGTATTCCTCCCTCCCCTAGATACCAGGTAATTACCGGCCTATGCCCAAGATAGCCTCAAGTTCCTTTGAGCCCAGGACATCCTCATGCTATCACATTCTCTTCCTACATGTCCATTCCACACATACTAGATAATTACCGGCCTAATCTCTAGGTAGCCTCATGGGGCATGCAAAATGGAATATTTGCCCATTGGTCCACTACTTAGTTTCAAGCTATGTCTTCCCATACTATTGCATTTTGCAGGTATCGATATTTTGTTGCCTGCAAAATATTATGCTATTTTGTTGATGTCATACCAGAATCGAACTGGTATGGTATATGGTGCTGGTGCATTTGGCAACGACCTTATTTGTTACGGTTTGGACAATTGTCTCAATAAAGGGCATGGAACAATTAATTGTTGGGGTGTCATTTAATGGGTTTTTGTGTCTTTGTTTATTCACTATAAACACAACAAAAAAAAAGGACTTGTTTTGATTCACCAAACTGTAAACAAAATTTACCATCACATTACTCAGTATATTCGACCTACATGTTTGCACGTAGTTGTCTCAATTCTTTTGTAGTTATTTTTTATCAAGAGGGAACCATATGAATTTGTGGCTTTTCTTCGTTTATTCAGGTCCATATTCTGAGTAAGTTGAGGCATCCAAACCTTGTCACGCTCATTGGAAGTTGCCCAGATGCTTGTATTACCATCTATGAGTATCTCCCAAATGGAAGCCTTGAAGACAGACTCAGCTGCAGAGACAACTCAACCCCCCTATCCTGGAAAACTCGAATTCGTATTGCAGCAGAGCTCTGTTCAGTTCTCATCTTCCTTCATTCTGACAGCATAGTACACAGTGATCTAAAACCTGATAATATCCTTCTAGATGCCAACTATGTGTGCAAACTCAGTGACTTCGGGAAATGTCGCGTGGTAAATCAGAACGAGGAATCTAGCAACACGACACAGTGCTATGTGAATGGCCCAAAGGGCACTTTTGGATACATAGATCCTGATTTCGCTGAAACAGGAGAGCTTACCCAGTCATCAGATGTTTATTCGTTCGGAGTCATTTTGTTACGGTTATTGACTGGAAATAAACCAGTGGTGGGGTTGCCAGAAGAAATGCAAATGGCACTAGATGGGGGAAGATTGAAAGATATACTAGATCCTACAGTGGAGGACTGGCCTTTTGTGCAGGCCCGGCAGCTGGCTCACTTAGCATTGAGGTGCTGCAGGAGGAACTGTAATCGCCGGCCAGACCTTGTCTCAAAGGTGTGGAGGTTGCTTGAGCCGATGAGAGCTTCATGTGATATCTCATCATTCCACGTGAGTTCCGAGGAGAGTCGCTGGACTCCACCGTATTTTATTTGTCCTATCCTTCAGGTTGGTCCATTGGTTCTCATCTCAATTTCTTAGTAGTTTGTATTGACCAATTTTTGCTAAATTCTCCCACATTCCTTTGGCAAAATAAGTGATTCTTTGTGGTCTTTATAACCAGCTTTATACTGCCAATTATTTGCATTGATCCCCCCGCCGCCAAGCGTAGCTTAATAGTTTTTGTCTATGAAGCATTGACACACCTACCCACACAATGTTCTGATACTTTCTGGTTAGCAAATAAACTTTCCAAATGGAATTGCCTAATTTTCCTGCTGCTAATATTTCTTCGTCATTTTAGTGTATAGTATTCTACTTTGCTTTGCAATTGGGATTTGTCCACCCAATTAGGATACACGTGGAACCATATATATGATGGGTTTTCTTTTATACATTTATTTGGTTTGGGGTTGTGGAGTTCACTAGACTACAGTATGTTGAAAGTTTCAATGGTGTTTGGGATTGAGATTCGAGAGTCTTGGGATGGAACCCTAAAGTGTGAGAGATGGAGACTATAGGGAAAAATAGAGACGTGAGGGTGAGAGGAATGCCAAGGTGCTTGGGGCTCAGGAGACCATGGTGGGCACGGACCCAATTACCTTTCAGCAAGAGGCTCAGGTAGCATTGTTGGTTTGCGTATTTTTCCATCTCGCAGGGCACTCTCTTTCATTCATAATGTGTTTATTATCTCTCCCTCGTGGATTTAGGAAATTTGGACCAAACCACGTAAAAATGGAGTTTTTCTGTTGTGTATAAGCATGTTTAGTTATTTATGGGTGATTCCGCTGGTAAATGTAAAAAAAGTCCCTACACTAATCTACGAGTTCAAATTGATGTTTATTCCAAAAACTCCTCATGTAAACCAAACCTGTTGTTCTCTGGGCCAACATTGTTCATCTTGTGGTGGCTTAAACTGGCAGGACATCATGCTAGATCCACATGTAGCTGCTGATGGCTATACTTATGAACTGGAGGCTCTGAGAGGATGGCTCGACGGGGGCCACAGTACGTCGCCCATGACCAACCTCCAGCTGCCACACTGCAATTTTGTCCCGAATCACCCTCTCCGTTCTGCAATTCAGGAGTGGCAGCAACTGCAGCGGCGATGAGTAGTTTCAACTTTTGTTAGTCTGGTTTTCTTCTTGTTGATTTGTTGGATCTTCATACTTTTGCATCAGCATCATATCCAGGCCACATGTTTATATGAGATTCACTGTTGGCCAGAGACAGATTTTATAACCTGTGCCTACATTAATGTCCCTTGTAGCGAGTAGGCATTCCAGTAGAGAATCAACAAATTCAAGTAATTTATAAGCTGGGGTGTTGGTTTTTGGTTGTAGATTGGTATGTAACTATTGGCAGATGTTGAATTTTTTCTTGGTTCATTTCATGAGTTCCAAAATAGGCCAAGGTGGCTGTATAATGTTAGTGTTACACTTTGATCTTGAATTTGTGAAGGGAAAGGAAAGTAGAAGATAAATAAAAGTACTAGTCCGGCCACCTTAGAGCCTGAACCTCGACGAAGGACAATTTATATGGTTGTGGTCAGTTGGTTGTGTACAATTCAGTACTCCTTATATACTGTATGTTTTTATAAAGATGCTTCTAGGCCATGTTTGATAACTTACTAGGGTTAAGTGGAGATTTATAATTAGTAGGGATTAAGCTTGGGATTGATAATTGACTAGAGATTAGTAGTGAAGGTGTTAGTCCACTTTCTTGTTTGATTTGCACTAGACTAGCTAATGGGATTGTTAAATGTGACAACCCGTCCTGTAAAATACTAATAATCGTAACAACAGTTTGAACTATAATTATTTCACAAAAGTAGTCGATCATTTGCCCCATAGTTTCATTAAATGTATTTTAATTTACTTCAACTGTAAATTGTGTTGATCCACTAGTTGTGGATCGGGGACCTGCGGCAGTGCCTCCTGACCCGCGTTCAAAATAGTTGCTGCGTCTTGTAAAAACGGAAAAGCCGAGGCAAAGAGCTCGGATACCATTGGATAACTCTCATTTCTTTTCTCACTCTGCTTTCAAGCTGAGCTAGCAAGAAGACTTTTTTGAAGTGGCCGATTAGGTTGAACTAACCAAGAAATACATGGGAGTGAAGTGGCATTTAGCGAGTCTGACATTGTGATGGCCCTTTTGTATTAATCATAATAATATGATGCTATCTCTCTTTCACTGTTGATTCTGGTGAACGGAGATACCTTTGGTAATTTTTCGGCTGGAGTGGTGCCCAAGGTATTGCATGGTCTTTTCAGTTAAGGTCCATGTTGTGGATAGGGCTGTAAACAAACCGAGCAGCTCGCGAACTCAGCTTGTTCAACAAAAGTTCGGCTCGTTAAGGGTGGCTTAGCTCGATTAAAGAGGCTCGTTTAGTAAATGACTCAGCTCGGTTTAATAAGGACTTGGCTCGTTAAGGCTCGAGCCGAGCTCAGCTCGTTTACGGCCCTAACTCGTGGAACATGACAAAGTGCAGAACATGTTTACCCTCAAAAGAGAAAGCAAAACAACACAAGCACACAATTCTTCTTCTTTTCTCTTGGGAAATATTCAGGGAAGTGGGAAGCAGTGTTTGGTCTTCCTAAATTCTTGGATCTGTGTTTGTGCATGTTGGGTACTGACATTCTCAAGCAGGAAATACTCTGTTCTGTTTCATTTCGTTTTAGGGATGGTTTTCGTTTGTTTATTTGTTTGATCGTTTAGGTTGTCGTTGAAGTGTAAACTGTGTAATGTCGTTTATAACATTCTCTACAGGTCAAGTATTTTCAATTTCGGGTTTGTTTTGGACCCACTTTGATGGTTAGAATCGTTCATAATGTAAAGTTCGTCGAAACACAAGACTTTAAACACATTAGAGCAAAATTATTGTCTTATCATCAACAAATTAGGGACTAGATCACAATGGCATTAGCCATTAGGAGATGTGTTAACAGAGTACTTCCGTATGGACGACGAAATCGGCAGCTTTGTAACAAACACATAAAGTGTAGCGGCCTTGTTTCGATCTTAATTAAACAAACTGTAGCAATAACGAAAGAATAATTAAAATTAGAAAGACTACTACTATTTCCCCGTGAATGGATGATGATCAATACCTAGGCCTTTGAAGTACTTTTCAAGATCTGGGATTCGAAGCTTTCCCGGAGATTTGGCTTGCGCAGTTGGGTCCATATAGTCAAGGCCGGCTAATAGTAAAGGCGGAAGAAGCATGGACTTCGGGCCCCCAAAATTTTAGAATCTTTATACACACATATATCCCCTTTTTTTTTTTGCACTGAGCATCCTTTACATAAAATAGGCCAAATTGAAATTTAGGAGCCACAAAAATAGGCCCAACTCATTCTCGATAACTATATTGTCTATCAAGAAGGAGTTAGTGAAACAACTTGACTATGGAGACTTTAGTACGTTTGCAGCAAAAAGTGTGAGAAGACTAATTTTCAAATTATGGATTTTGAGGTATTGTAATAGTTGTAATTTTATTTTTTTTGGATAATTATATGCTTCTATTCTGTAATGGTTAATCTTTTGTAATGGTTTATTTATTTTTATTTTTTTTATGAGACTCTTTGTAGACCACTTTTGTATGAAAAATATAGGGAGGCTTCATTCAAAAGGTTCGCTTCCGGCCTCCAAAACTTATGAACCGGCCCTGCATATAGTGACTTGACTGTAGGATTGTTTCTCCATTATAAAAAAAAAAAAACCCTAAGATGCAGAAATAGGAACTTGCGTAATATTATCAACGGAGGAATGTAACCTTGCGTGCAAATTTGCGAAAAAAAATCAGCGGAAATAAGAGCAACAAAAATTATGGACCCACGTTAATCAAATTTAAAAGATTTACAAGAAAATATACAAAGAAACGGGAAGATTCCAATTTACCCAACTCGGATGATGAATACGCAATCTTCTCTCTCCCCTTCTCCTTGCTTAAAAATTAAAGTAATAAAATAAAAAATTATGATTTTTACTCAAGTATTTTTACGAATATTCAAGAAAAAATCCAAAATCTAACTTTTCGAGTTTTTCCTTGAATATTTTCTAAAGGGCATTGATATTCATACTCCTTTTTTTGTTATCCATATTTTATTTTCAGCGTTGAAAGTGTATACATTTTTTTTTCCTAAAAGACAAAAAATATGTGAATAATAAAAAGGAGAATGTGAATATCAATTCCCTTTTTTAAAATATGTGTGTAAAAGTTTGGAAATTGATTTATACACTCCCATTTTTATCATATACATTTTTTTTTTTATTCATATGAATTTACCTTTTTACCTTTTCACATGTTAAAGGACAATAGAGTAAATTCACATCAAATAAAGACAAAAAAAAGAATGTATATATGGTAAAAAAGCTTATATAGAAATAAATTCCAAAAAGTTTGTGAGGTGGAGTACTAAGAGCATCTACAATGGGTTTACTAACTAGTGTTTTAATTGTGTACGTTAAGATTTGGCAAAACAAAAACGTATTTTTTATGCCACAATGCTTGTATTAACTTGTGTGCTAGAATATGTTAAATTTGGTAGTATGCTAGTATGTTTGTCAAATTTGGCAATTATTTTAGCAAACAATAAGTGAGTCCCACCTCGATAATTCAAACTCCAACTACAAAATATAAATGCTTACTACTCCTAATACACACTTGTGGGACCCATTTTTTATCCTATCAAACATTTTAGCACACAAATTTATCAAACTCATTGCGGATGTTCTAACACATTTTTATATTAGCAATGTCTAACACACACTTGTAAAACCATTTTTTATCCTAATACACATTTTAACACACAAATATACCAAACCCCGAAACCCGGATGCTCTAATTTTATACTCTTGCGATTATATATGCAGTGTTCATTGCTCCTCTCTTTTTTTTGTGTTTCTGAACTAGCATTAAGGGTGGAAATGTACAAACTTTATTAGCACTAGTACTGTTTGGCGTAAAAGAGTGGGAATCGAATCTACAATACATACGCAGAGAGGGCAACTTGGGAGCCCTGTTTGTTGTTGTTTATGTTTCAAAAGACCCAATAAAAACATACTAATAACATCGGCAGTACAAAAACCAAAGTACTTCTCTACTATAAATCCCACGAGAGACCTTCCAGTTCCAAACTACTCCTGCTGCTGCTATATACTTCTAGTATATAAATCTCACAAACCCTTTTCTCTCTATTCCTCCCCCTTCCTTCCCTCGCGCCTCTCCAACAAGATCTCCCCACCCCCGCCTCCTCCCTCTCCCCTGCCCTAGCCCTACACGCTCCCACCACCACCACCAGGACAGAGAGACAGAGACAGAGACAGAGCAGACAAGGCAGAGCCTTTCTCTCGCTTCACTCCCTCCGCGGACCCTCTCCGATCCCGACCCAACTCTCAGGTACTCCAATCGTACTCGATCTGTGTGTTTTGCGCGATCTTGACTGGATCACCGCGTGTTGTCCGAATCCGCGTTTCTTGGAAAGTTAGGGCTTTTGTATGACTGGATGTTTCTGTAGGGTTTTGATTGCTGTTTGGAGATCGGTCAGTGATGGCGGCGGCGGCGCAACAACCTGTCTCTCCTCAAGTTGTATGTATTCTTTCTTTACTGTGTGCTTGTGACCTTTTCATTGGATGTATCGTGTTTACTTTAAAAAGTTGTTTTTTTTTGTTTGTTTGTTTTTGATATATCAAAAAAATGTGACAGCTGACAATATGGAAAAAGCTGCGTTTTAAGCGCAACTGAGTATGATTTTGCCTTATTACGAGCTAAAACAGCGTGAAAAAGTTCTTTGTTTTTCGAAAGATTCCGTTTTGACGCTTCTCTTTTGTCTGTTTTGTTTTTTTATTCTATGTGTTGACGAACGAAAATCTGAAAAGGTGGAGGTTTAAGTGCGACAGCTTATATTTTTTCCTTACCAGCTTAAAACAAATTGGAAAATTTGATTTTTTCTTAATTTCTGCGTTTTGAGTAAATAGCTGCAACAAATACCTCGCATAGACTGCTGAACTAAGTTGATTTTTAAGTAATTTTTATGTGTACAATTTTAGGTTGGGAATGCGTTTGTTCAACAATACTACCATATACAGCACCAATCGCCGGCGCTTGTCCATCGGTTTTATCAGGACATTAGTAAGCTTGGTCGTCCTGATGGTGATGGAAATATGAGCACCACGACGACGATGCAGGTGAGCTCCCCTTGAACTAGGTAGAATCACATTCAAATTCAAGCTTTTCAGGATTGGTTGTTGTGATCTGTTTTGCACTTCATTGGGTTGATGAGATGCCCAAAGAAACATGTTTTGTTTTGATTATTTGTTCCAATACGTTTCTTATTCTTGGGGATATTCACTGAGGATCCATCTGGTTATTAGAACTGATGGAAAAAGACAAGGGTAGGGAAGCGAAGTAAAAAGAGGAGGAGAAAAGGACATATGGATGAAATTACTGATCTCTCATGCTGTTTTTCAAAATTTGGTTGATGCTTTATTACTCTATGAGCATACTTGGTTTTTTTCCTAAGTTGTAAGAACTGTCTGTCCTTCAATTTTTGTTTTCCTCTCAATTTTCCAATTCAGCCAAACAAAGAAAAGTAAGATATCTAATCTCTTTTCCTCTCCGCACTGCATTACACCATCTAGATGAGGCTTACCCAACTGAGGGTATTTTGCAATTCTAAGTCTCATACTTGGCTGAATCTCAATTCGCAGGCCATTAATGAGAAGATACTTTCACTCAACTATGGTGAATTCAGGGCGGAGATTAAATCGGTTGATGCACAAGAGTCTTACAACGGGGGAGTCCATGTGCTTGTTACTGGATACCTGTCAGGGAGGGACAACATGATTCAGAACTTCACTCAGACTTTCTTCCTTGCGCCACAAGAAAAGGGGTACTTTGTTTTGAATGACATCTTTCGATATGTGGAAGATATCAAACATGCTAATGGAAACCAGAGTTCTGGTACTGACATCGAGGCCCCTCTCACTCCGGAGCAGGGTAATGGATATGCTCCAATCCCAATGGTTGGATTGATCTCTTTCTGTGTCGTTGATCGTGAAAATCTTTGTTTTTTGTTTTTGGGTTGGCAGATCCGTCTCCAGCAGAGGTGAATCATGTTTCTGAACAAACAGTGGTTCCTGAAGAGGTCCATGAGGATGAAGAACTCAATCCCTTGGACAATGGAGATGTGTCAGTTGAGGAAGAGGAGGTTCCCGTGGCTGAGGTTGTTGATGAAGAGGTTCCGGTGGCCGAGGTTGTTGATGAAGCACCTGATGATTCTCAGGTGGTCAGTGAATCTGTCTCCAAAATTGAGGAAGTGCCGAAGAAGTCTTATGCTTCTATTGTGAGTTGTCATTTACCATGTATCCTATGATTGAAATGTCTTCCTCTTTTTTGAGATTTTGAGTACCTAACTAATAATCTAATAGTGCCATCTGATAAAAAAATAATAAGTAGAATAAAACTTATAGTGCCATTCTGCACTTTTAAGTTTGTACCTGTATGTCAGATTAGGTTATAGTTAGTGATATTGGTGATTGGGTATTGTAGATGTTCCCACTGTTTTGGACCTTTTGTGTTGTCAATTTGCAGATGCATTCAGATGGAAAATTTGTCATCAGTAACTTTCTTTTGTTTTTCCAGGTGATGGTTATGAAGGAGGGTGCTGCGCCATTGTTTTCTCCTGCACCTGTTCCTCGGAAATCTCCCGTGAAGAGCCAAGCACCACAAATGAATCATGCTCAGGTATCAGCAGCAATTGCTGAGACACCAATTTCTGGTTCAGATGCTGCAGATAATGGGAATAATCAAGAGGGAGAAGGTATGCAGTCTTTCATCATTGTTGGGTTGGTGCTACTAGTTTGGATATTATTTCAGTGCATATCTGACTTGTGGTATATACCAGATGAATCTGTTTACTGAAGTCATCTGTTTGCTTTTCTCTCTTGTTGACAGCTGATGGCTATTCCATATATATAAAGGGACTGCCTATGAATGCCACAGCTCCTCTACTTGAAGATGAATTCAAGAAGTTTGGGACTATAAAGGCTGGCGGTGTTCAAGTTAGGAGTAACAAAGTATGTGCCAAAGTTTCTTACCGTTATAGCCACTTCTGATTTTGTTTCTCTTTGCTACTTATGGTCTTCTATTGCTGCAGCAAGGGTTTTGTTTTGGCTTTGTGGAATTTGAGGTGGAAAGTGCTGTGCAAAAAGCAATTGAGGTACATTAGCTATTTGTCTAAGATGTCTTGTTAGACATTCTCATATGATTGGATATATTAGTGTATCATAGTACATTCCCTAAGTTCACATTCGAGGGATGGCTCATAAAAAGCTCCAGGGTATTCAAGTTTTGGTAATTTCACTATGGCTGTTATACTTGGCAGTTGGCATGTAGTTGAATTACGAGATCACATGTTTCAAAGGTGGAGTATGAGTTGAGTCTTATTAGAGAACAATTATATTTTTTCTGCAAACTGAATTATTTTTTGAACAGCGAAGAACGAACTGAATTTGATATCTAGTCCATGAAATCAATTTTTCTGTATTAGTACTAACCCGTGCCTACAGCACTACGCATCCTTGTTGGAAGGGGATGGCAGTTGTGTGATTTAGGTGAAAATCATGGGCACTTAACCGGGAAGTGGGAGGATGCACTATAGCCTTTGGATCAAATGAATCTAAGCTGTTCCAACAACTTGTTCCCACTCTCTTCTATTTTATAATAGAGATGTGCAATTTATGCCTATCCTAGTGATATTGGCATGATGGTAAATATTAATAGAGGTGATGTTTATGCCCATAGATTTCTGCTCCGCTCGTTGGGAAATAACATGGTACTGTTATGTGATATGGCAGCTGTGGATGTTATGTGTTATGCTTAAATTGGTTTTCGCAGTGATACAGTTGGTTTACAGTCGTAAAATGACTTTATGGTGGTCTGTGTTTCAATTAACGATGCCAATAAGCACTATGTGTCTCGGTGGTGGTGGTGTTGAAGTAGGATACTTAGAAAGACGTCACAGCTGGTATAGTTAGAAAAAGTGGTGGCACTTGCGATGGCTGCTGTGCAGTGGTTTTTCTGAAATTTTCTCCCCCTTTAGGTTTATTTAAGATTTTGAATTGCATTCCCCGATTTGTTTGTAATTTATGTCCTGACTGCTAATTGGGGAGTCCTAACGCGCATAGCTTCATAGATTGGGTGGTCCAAATCCTTGAAGCACATATGCTTGAAGCAAAACAACAGTTTTGAGTAGCCATTCTTTTTATAACTCCTCTGAACGTGAACCTGGATGTCTTAGTTTCCACTTTTGTTGTTCACAAAATGATGTCTGACTTGGAAGTCAAAGCAATACCCTTTCGCTTCCATGGGTCACACCTTCAAACAAAATTTTGTAATAATGCCACCAGTGCAAATCAAGTGTCAAATTTTTGGTGGACATTTTTCCTAAAGTGATGCCTGGGTTAGGTACCTGACATCTTGTATCACGAGTTCAGGCGTTCTTTATGTAATCTTCTGTATTTTTATGTGAGATTTGTCTTTTCTTCATGAATTCATTGCTAATTGGGCAAGGTTGCTCTTTAATTGATGAAGGATAGCTGAAGTTTTTGCATACCATCCACTTAGCTCTAGCCACTGGTACCCCTGTTTGATGTGTAAACTTCCCACATACATATTGAATGAAGTATTTGACGCTTTAACAATTCTAGAAAGCTTATTCCTTCAATTTATATGGGGAATATCTTCATCTCCTTATGAGTTACGTTTTCCTGAATTAAATACAATTCATTCATGGGAGTCTAGGTAGCAGTATGTGATATTATTCTCTCTTTCTGACTACCTCTCAATTGGGATATATCCTTTTTCACCTGCATTCACACTTGGAGGTGAATTTCGTGGCATTTGTAGCATATTCCAATCACTGATTGCTGACATGCACCTACATTATTGATTTCCCTTGCACCATCGTATCATCCTGTTCGGCCAAATTTGTTTTTCACTGTTTCGTATTTGTAATAGCACCATACTTATCATACTAGGAGATACGTTTGTAAATGTTCCTTTGAATATATATGAAGTTGAGATGTTCCATTCTCATGGTAATTTTATGTCAGCTGCATTTGGTGTGTAGTGATTGGAAAAAGATTCTCCCCTTTTTTTCAGTTAGCCAAATCATTTGCTTGGGCAGCAAGTATTTGTTACCTGTACTAATCCTATGCGAGGAGCCAAAGTTTATGTTGCTTTGTGATATGAGTACCAGCACTAGCATAGCACCTGCAAGGGACGTGTGTGCAATCGAGTCAGCCAATTCTTGTCCTTTCCATAGGGCAGAGTTGATCTTCCTTCACTGCGTTTGTGATGTGCAATCTATTCTAATATACGCAGGGAGAATCCATGTGAACAAAATTTTGAAGATTTGTCACAAAATTGAGTTCCAATATTACCCTAATAGAAAATAAAATTTTGCAGCTACTTTTACTATGATATGAATTTAGGGCAAAGTAAAATCATTCAACGTCAACTTCCCCCACTTGCACAACCTTGTATTCACACAACCTCTAGTTATATTATTAAGTGTCACCGGTGAAATGTTGCTTTTATTATCCTTGTTTTGTTGGATTCTTGCTATCTGCCAATTGTTTGGTCCAAGTTTAATTAATCCTGTTTGTGGTTTGGATTATATTCCCTTTATCTTTTAGGCTTCTCCCGTTTCTATTGGTGGACGCTCGGCGTATGTGGAGGAAAAGAGGTCTACCAATTCTCGAGGCAAGTTGGGTTTATGTTCCTAGTTTACTCTGCAGTGATAGGGAATCTCAAAAGGGTGATTTTTCCATTTTGAGAAATAAAGAGGAATTTAAAAAATGGCGGTATCTGCAACATGGGATGAGGAACAAAATGCTGTCTAACTAAATATTTTCCATTTGCTCAATAATGGTGAAGGACCACACGTTTTCAACTAAATTGCTTGTTGGTTTTGAAAAGGACACCATATCCGGAATTGCTTATTGTGTAGAAGCTACAGTGGAAGCACTGGTGTTAGCTGAACTTGGTGGTTTCTTACATGAGAATTCTCTTTTATGACGCATTTTAATTTCTGTTCTTGGTCAAATCCAATCCCCCTTTCTTATCTATAACTATGGCTGTTCTTCCATTACAGGGAATAATAGGGGCCGGTTTGTAAATGGAAGGGGATCTGGTTTCCGGAATGACGGGGTAAGAGGGCGTGGAAACTATGGAGGAAGCGGTGGCAGAGGCTACAACCGCGGCGATTTCAATGGCAGGACCGAGTTTGGTAATAATAGGAGCAGTAATCGAGGTGGATTTCCAAACCGTGGAGGTGATGGATATCAGAGGGCTGATAACAATGGTGGAGGCCGCGCAAACCGCGGTGGGGGGATGGGTGTTAACGGAACGGCCAAGACTCTCCCACCACGGGTGTCTGCTACTGCTTGAGGATTCCTAGTTTAGATGAAGATCATTGAGGGATTGATGTAGGATTATTTTTTTTTAATTTAAAAGATGAAGTTGACTTCAAGTGGTCGATAGCATTTGGTGGGCAGATTCTTAGACTTTGGGGCATTTTTTTCCTAGTTAATTAACTCTTTTTGCACCTTTGCCCCCCGTTTTTCTTCCTAATGTTGGGTGGTTTATAGGTTTATAGTAGAGCTCTAAATTACCTTTGTTGTGTAGTGTTGTAGTGTCAAAAAGCCCAAGAAGACCTCTATTCATTTTGCGGGTTTTGCGTATTCGGTGAATTATTTTTCGGAGCATTGTAGCTCGCGGTACCTGGAATTAACATGTTTGCAGCTATAGCTCTTGAATGTGTTCTTTTCGTTACATCTTCGTTTAGCTCCGGTTTCATGGAGATGATGGTTTCTTTTGATTAGATCTTGAATGTGTTCTTACACCGGGGATGTCTTTTTGCAAGTATTCTCTTTGTATTTCAGCCTCGTTTTTCTTCAGGAAAGTATCAGTCTTGTTTCTTCTATTTCCTCGGACCTTTGCTGTTGAGCGAACGATTCACCGAGCAATCGCTTGGATACGTATGAGCAATAATCAAGCTGGGGGAAGTAAAAACAGCAGCAATCAAACTAGAATCCCTGCCTTGACAAGAACGTTGTAGGTTGAGAAACTCAACATTTTAAATTTAAATTTGTAGGTTTGGCTCTCTTCGCGAGCAAAGAAATTTTTCGACCACTTGAGATTTACTCGGTCAATACTTTTAGGGCCTTGTGATTAGTGAAGTGCGCGCTAATTGGTCTGTAAACTTAGTTACAAAAAAAAGATTTAAGAAAAATGTTACCAAACTTAAAGTCTATGAAAAAATGCATCCATATAATCACTTTCATAATGGCTTCTTAAAAATCTGATTACTGAAAATAAACCGGCCTCAATGTTGAGACTGCGCGTAAAAATATTATAGTGCGGAGGGTGACAGATCATAACGAATTAATAAAGCAGGTAACCAATTGGGTAATATATTATCATTTAAAAACAAGAAAAGAAAAAACACTTCCCCTGCTAACCGTTTTAACGGTTTTCTACTTTTCTTGCTTCTTGCAAGCTATATAGTCTCTCATCACTAATATCACTTGAAACGAACAGAGCGCTCTCTCTCTCTCTCTCTCTGAAATCACTCTCTCTCTCCACCATCAAGAAAAAAGCAAGAAAAAAATGTCTGGAAACAGAGACCTTGGTGCTGCTGCAGGGGATTCGGCTATTCAAGATCAAGAAGAAAAACCAGGGTAGGTTCCTGCCACTTGTTGTACGATCATTACGCCATAAAATCATTGATTGATTGAATTTTTTTTTTCCCTTTCAAGGTAAATGATCTGGAGTTAGTGTAACGCTGCAAAAACTTGAGTCAGGGTAATGCCTCAATGAAAAGGATAAGCTGTGATGCTAAATAAATAAATAAATAAAAAAGAATAAAAAAAAGGAAAGACTAAATTGTGCAGAAGATACCTTTTGATTCATTGGATGAAATTCTCATGATTTCCCATAGAGAAGCTTATTCGTACCAAAACTGTTCTTGACTTTTCTTAGATAGAACTGATTGTTTCGTATCGATATACATGCGACATATATTTGTGTGTGCGCGTGCATAGATACATAAATAGAAGTGGAAGAATTGTGCTTGTTCAGAATGTGTCTGGATTATTGTTTTGTGGAGTGAATTCTACAGGGAGAGAATAAGGAAAAAAATAAGCTAAGTTTATTTCCCTTGTTATAACTCTCCACAAATCCATGATCCAAAAACAGCTTCAGTTTATCAGTTTTCAATGTATCTCATCTTTTCTGCATTCTGCTCCGCGGTTAATTGCATTATTAGCTAATGTTTTCTTCCCCAATGCAGAGAACCATCCATCGATGAAAGGGCTGATCGATTTCTGCTGTTTGAGGTTTATATGATTCAGAGAGACGAGAAAATGGGCAGGCTGTTAATTCCGAAGGAACTAGCATTAGACCATTTCCCTCCTCTAGCCAATCGCCGTAACAGTTATACGGCGCGCATAAAAATCACCACTCCTCAAGATTTCAGTTCTATTGTGACTGTGAGCTTCAATGTTACAGAAAATGCCTTTGCGATAGAAAGCAAGTGGTGGCAGAAGTATGTGAACAGACGTAACGATTTGAGGTCTATGGATGTGATTGGCTTCTACAGACCTGTCCCGGCTGCACACAAATACCATTACCTGGTTGATTTTGTTAGAAGAGCAAATCAGCAGATTACGAGCATGCCTGAATTCAAGCCTCAAAATTTCCTATTTCAGCTGAACTTCACCAATACTGCCAACAAAACGAGAACGATCTTCATTCCTAGAGAAATAGAAGTACGAAATCATTTCCCGGTTATTGGAATCCCTGCTGACAATTTTGGTTTAGTGAGGTTGCATTTTACTGATGCTCGAAACAATGATTGGCCTGTAAAAATGATGGTCGCTGTTCCTACTTGTACAGCGCAGCTATACATGCTGAAATTTTCAGAGAAATTTGTGATGGAGAACAATTTGGAAGATGGGGATTTGATTAGGTTTTACATCCCTGTCCGGCCTTTACACTCGCGACACTTCCTCATTGAATTTGTGAAAGGTGGTGGTGAGATGTTGGAATTGAGCCAAGTATCGGGGACTGCAGGAAACGATGGCAATGGGAACCGTGGAGCAGATGGAGGCGGAAACAGAAAAGATAAAGACAAGGTAACAAGTGGAAGCGACAACAGACAAGGTGAAGGAGGATGCCAGGATTCACAGTGTGGCCTCCCCAAGGAGAAGAAAACTGGCTCGTTGAGAACGCTGTATGGCAGGAAAAGAAAGCCGTAGAAGTGGTGATTTAGCTTCCTAGGAGAAATTCAGCATTGGGGAAAAAACATGGATCAATAATATCAAAATTGGGTCAAAAGAAGTGGAATATTTTATGGTCTATTGTCCTCACCCAGAAGAAAGATAGCAAGTTTACCCAAATGCATTTTATCATTCCAAAAAACAAGATCGAATTTCGTAAATGATTTTAAGGTCTCAGCCAAATGCTGCTGCACAAAAACTACACATCCCACTGACAATGAACTCAAATATTCTCATAAATAATCATGCTAAACGCCTAAAACTTGTATTAGGATTCTGTACAAGATGTAACAGCGTACAAGTAGTAAGGTGACTTTAGTCAATCTGTTCAAACAGCATAGGCTTTCCCCATCTTAGAAGAGAGAATTTCAGACCCAGGAGCAGTGATCAAGTTGCCATTATAGGACATGTAGAAGTAGTTATAGTTTATTCTAGTTACCAAATCTGCCAAATGTGGAAAGTGCCCGACATTGAGCTTGAAAGATAGAACCTGCACAGGGAAAACAATGAAGGAAATTCACAGGCCCGTGTCTATGCAATCACATATGCTTTCATGCATGTTTTCTGATGGGTCTGTACAAAGACTTTTTGGCTCATGAGTTGAGTCGGTAGCAACCTCAAAGATTGAAATATCATTTTGCTATGTGGTCTCAGTTAGCTAGGAAAATGCACGTATGAAGCAGGAACATCATGCAAATGTCAAAACGAACTGGGAATGAATGAGTAGGTGATTGCTGAATATCAATAATAGGGGCTGAAACAACTTGATGAAGCAAGAGGTTTTGCAGAATTCTGACCTATTTCGGTGCATTCCAGTATGTTTCGCTGTAAACTTTGAAAATTGTGTAATCGCCTAATACATATTGCCGTCCAGAAAAAAGAAACATAAAAGTTTCGGGCGTTTCAATGGAAAGAAATTTCTTTCTTGAGCAGCCTATATTACATGGACTTGGATACAGGTAGGGGGTCGGGTACAGGTATATGTCTCAGACATGCCAAAATATTCATTCCTAAGTATATTATCTTTCCTATTCTAGGATATATGGTGCTTAGAAGGTGCATAGGAGTTCTATGCATTTTTCATGATAAATGTCAAAAACAAGATAAGTTTTTCTAGTGAATGTCCAAAATGCGAATCATATACCCTTATCCTAATGTCAAGTGTCCGACCATGCTTACGCTACTCATTTGCTAGATTCGATAGAACAAGTACTGAAAAAAAACAAGGGCGGATAGAAGATTACTCTGAGAAGAAAAGCAATGCAATCATCAAACTGTTTCTCAATCCGAGCCACTTCCATTTCACATCTAGCCTTGATGGCAGAAACTGCTCCACCACTAGTGAGTGTCTGCTGCACGGAATAGAAGTCCAAAGCTAATCCAAGAATACTGTTGATCCGGCTCGCAATCAATGCCCACTGAGAGCAAACAAGACAATTTAACAGTGGTCGGATTCATTTTAACAAGAGATACGCCATCCAAAGAATCAAGCTATAAACTCATGCTGCAAGTCGAAAAAGACAAGGAGATATAACTAACCAGCTTATCTGGAACAACAAAGCATTGGCGCTGAATTGACAATAAGTAGGCCTCATGTACTTCTATGACTTCATCCAAAGATGCAGCGGAGGCCATACCCTCACAGAGTTCGCGCCATGCACTATGATATACCTACTTAGCAAATGAAGGTCAGCGATCAAATAGAGTATGAGGCTGGTCTCATATACATTCTGCTGAAAGTTATCCACAAAAACCCAAAACAAGAAGGAAAAAAGCAATACTTGAAAAGCAAAGCCATATTCTGTGAACGCTCCATCTTCCAAAGGATGTGCCTATCATAAATATTTATGTGGGGCCACAACCAGTCTACCGTACATTAAAACCAGATGATGCAGGGGCATAATGTTGCTAATCTGGAAACGAAGGGTTATCTTAATTATTTCAAAATGTCTTTTTGGTTTCTAGTCAAAGCGTCTGTCAATTTTTTCGTCAAAGTATTCAGTACATGTTTGAAATTAGCTACAGTCTAGTAAGTTGTGTCTTCGTTTTAATAGTGATCTAGGTATTTGGGAGGTCATGTTGGAAATTGTCTATACTTTATTTAGTCTTGGAAGCATAATCTTTGTAATGCCTATAAATAGGTGATCTAATGAAATGAGAAAGGGAGTTGAGTTGATTATCGAATGATTTGCGAGTGGGTCTTGCTTGGAGTGAGTGATTTCTCCTACAATCAAGTGAGTGGCTTGGTTGCATCGAGTGACATCCGTGCTTAGTAGCATCGAGTGGCATCCCGGGACTATCCTAACCTCACAGGTTTCGGCTTGCATCACTTGACAGATTTCAACACATTGAATTTTCCATGGAAACTAGTTTGCTTTATTGGACCAGGAAAATCTGAAATCTAGAAAATCTGAAATCCTAGAGTGGATGCAGCCAAAAGCAAACAGAATTTGGTAATATCACTCGAATGTTACTTGTTAACTGCATTAGTTACTTTTCTTAATCATTGAACACAAATGTATTTGTTAAAAAGAGGATCCAATAAAGACACGAGGGGCTTATTTAGCTCCTATGAAATGAGGCAAATCCAGTAAATTTTGGTGATTTTAGCTCCTATGTAATGTCTAAACACAACTTTTCTGAGCTCAGACAGCAATTGTAAATAGCAGCCATCTTAGAACAAGACATGTATCAGGAGCGGGAAGGATCTTACTCTGTCCATCACATATTGGTGAAAAGCATCTACAAAATGTAGGAGTTTTTGCTCCACTAACCAGTGACGCTTGCGATTGATTGTAGCAGTGCCTCTACCCTGAAGAACAAAGTAAGTTAAGCAACAGAAATCACAGTTTTGAAATACCAAACTAAAGCTGACCCTTCATTTCCACGTCACATTGAAGTGGTATATACCAGAAACAACTGACACATTTGAAGCCAAAAAGAACAGACACACACACACACACGCAAGAGAGAGAGAGAGAGACCTTCCACATCCATCTCCGAGTTTTATCAAGCACAAATTTTGCACGCTTGACCTTCAACAAGAAACTCATGACCTGCATCAAGCACAGAGCATTTACACTCAAGTGGAGATGCAATATAGGCATTTCAAATACCAATTGAAGCAAAAACAGCTACCTGGTTATATTTTTTTATTGCTTCCATATTAAAAATGAGCTCAAGCGGCCAAGAAACCTGTAACATTCACACGCATCACACATCTGAAAAGAGAGTGACCATGCATTTAAAAAAAAAAAAAAGACTAAAGCATCAATAATGCACTACAGTTATAATAGGCATGAAGAGAGAGAGAGAGAGAGAGAGAGAGAGTCATGCTTAGCCAGAAAAGTGGACCTTGTATGCGAAATTCAGTAAATCAAGACCATCAATTCCAAAGCTCTTCCCACGACTTTTACGGGGGGTTGAGACAAGGGTAGCTGCATTCGTCTCCTCATCAGCACTAAAACCATGATTTTTGCTGATAGACACAACTAAGGAATCTGGAGCACTCAGTAGCATGCCATCAGCAGAATTCGCAATTGATTCCTGGTGTCAGATTAGCACAGTTCATTACTCTGATCCACACAGCAAGCAAAACGTAACAGCTCGAAAGGACAACAGCAGATGGCATCATGGATATAGCCAGCAATACATTATCCCAATAAATCAAACTCAAATATTCTAAGACCACATAGCACTCGCATTAATTGCTTATGTTAGCTTTACATGTTTTTTTTCCCCCATATAGTGCAATGCTGTTACAGTTCAAAAACACCTGTCTTTGGCTGGAGCAATGAAGAAGTTTGAATCAGGATTGGGGGAAAAAAACTGAGAATAGTATATATTCTGAGAAGAAAGAGTAAGGACAGAAGGAAAACAACGAAGAAGACACTTGTAAGAGAAAAAGAGGTGGTGATGTAGATTATCATGACATCAACATGCTGCAATCTGCAATTCATGACATACATAGAAGGAAAAATACTGCCCCATTGTACATCAATACATGACAATGATACATTCTGCTCAAACTGTAACCATCTCTCATTCACAAAAATAGTATCCAACTAATCGACTCCTTTTCTGAGATGAATATGAGCAGCAATTGCACTCAGGCAATCATCACTCCTCAAGTCAAAACTTAGGGGAACTAACAAGTAACACCAGATCAGTCTCTTGCAAAAAATAATGGAACACTACAGAAATTTTGTAAGCACTAAGTATAGAAATACGTATCCATGGTCTTATGTTGCAATCTGGCTCATGGTCACTGGCCCACTGTACTTTTCGTGACCTTAGTCAAACCCAAACATGCTATTGCAGACTAGGACGAAGATATGGCTCCTACAGAATAGATAAAAAAAGAGGTATCAAACTAGCCTACCAAACCATAGGAGTTTGGCATTCACATGAGCATTTACCTGTAATAACATGTTCAACTCAAAATCATCATCCCACAATTCTCCCTTATCCAGCTTGTCAAAAATCACAGTCAAGAAATGCTGCAGCAGATCACCTGGATGGGGAAAGGGCAATGTCAAATTCAAGAAATTGAGAATGTCAACAAACAAATATCCAAAGCACCAAAATCCAAAAATCCAGGAATCCAGAAGATACCTGATCCTAACAGGTATATAGCACGTAATACTCCCAGCTCATCCATCAGTCTCCATTCGTTAAGTAACTTTGACAAAATATTCCTGCCAACGTCGTCAACCTGAATTTGTCGAAAGAAAAACATTTTGGATTCGTAAACAGTAAGTATGAAAACAGAAACTTTGGTTATGCAAAGAAAAACAACCACTTACCTGCTTCTTGATGTAGATAACAAGGCATTCCTGTAGAATAACCACAGGTAGTGGAGTAGCTTTTGGCTCAACATGTTGAATCCAGTTGAGAACTCTTGATGGAAGACTACTATTTTTCTGGAAAGGTAAGAACTTGGAAATATAAAGCTCCTCCTGCTTCATAATTTCAAGTAAGTCTTGGAATAGAAGGAACTTCAATAAACATTTTAACCAATTAAGTATCAAACTGCTCTGTCAACATTAATCCAGCAGTACCTGAAGAGGAGGAAGAAGAGTAGGAAATGGAAATAATACTTCTAACATTTTTGTGTCATCCTGTGAGCGAAGATGGCCAGATTCTCCAAACTGAAAGCCAGAAGTATAATTGGTTCCTTTTGCTGTACAAAAAGGTTCCCCTTTCCCACCAAAAATAGCATTTCTTAAGCCCTCATCATTAAGAGGTGGAAGATAGAAATTACTAGACAAATTCAATGCACTCCAGGCATCCTTTTTCTCATCAAGAAAATTTTGGCACACAGTGATGACTGGATTTTCAGGACAGAATGATTTTTTGAAAGAATATTTATCCACCTCACCCGCATCAGAACTCTTGTCCTTCATATCAACCAAGAACTTATACCAAACCTTCTCTGAGCATGTTATGGCTGGCAAGTTCTCACCATTCCCTCGTTCTAGTTTCTCTATGTCCACAAAGGGTCGAATCAGAGGGGCAATATTGGAGTTGAATGGTTCTTCTTGCAAAAAGTACTTAGAGATATGATCACCATGCCCAATAAGACCTGTTAATGATAAACAAAAGACCTCTGATAAGGTTAACCCAGTCTTGCTCGGAACATTATTGGAACTAAAACTTCTGCAGTTTCCAACTTCATCATTAGCCCCTCTGCCAGACCCCCGCAAAAACATCATAGGAGCATGTTGAATTAGCTGCAACGATTTTCCAGCAGAAACAATTTCTGTTGCTATTTCCTTAATAAACAAAGGACATAGTTGAATTTCTCTATTGTTCTGGTCTTTTCCTTTTATAGGGCTAGACACAGAGATGGATTCTCTTCCTGCCACTTCCTTCTTGTCATCCATTAAAGGTATGCAAGTAGGGGTACCAGAAACTTTAAGTATTTCATAACGTCTCTGTCTCAGCAGATAGCTCTTCTCCCAAAAATCAGCCTCCTTGACAGAAACTGCTTTGTTAGCATAAAAGAACATCTGAAAAGAAGAAGAATATAGAGGTGGTCTGAGAACGAAAAACATTCAAATAAACAGAGAATTCTAGGAGTAGAACTGCTGACGGTACTTGTTTGAGAGTAAAACGCACATTCAGGTAAAAATAGATGCTAATGATGCAGAGGCATAAAATTCCTGTACTCAGTTTAGCATGGATAAATTACCACAAAGGATTTCCGGAATCCCCCCAAAACATAAGTGTTACTTCAATCATATCTATTAGACTATTAACCAGCAACTCATCTAAAAGTTTAAGTTGTTAGAGAGAGTGGCAAATTTAATATTTATGCTATAAACACATCCCCTCAAGTGTAGCCAGGCTTTCTTCTGTAAGCGGGCTAAACACGTGCAAATATTTGATAAATTAGGTAGGTGGTGAGGTTCAAACACAAGATCTATTACCTGCTCGGATACCGTATTAAATTGTTAACCACCAACTCATCTAAAAGCTTAAGTTGTTAGAGAGAGGGGTGACATTATTATTAATGTTATCAACAGTATCATTGGGTGGAGAAACCATGAAAGTAAGGTGCTTCAAACCCTCAAATAATGTACAAAACTTGCAATGACTACCTCTTCAAAGGGATCATCAAGTGTTCCTTCAAAAAGCCAGGAATCAAGACCCTCGATATATGGCAATAGACTACCAACAAATATATAAAGTAGCATCCTGTATGCATCCTCCTGAAATGAGCAGATATGAACCACAATTTAACCAAAACATGCACAGAAAAGTAAGAATGATAAGACATGCAGACTGGGAAGTTTCACGACCTCACCCCCTTGCACAGGACAAATTTCATTGAGCTTCTTGTAAAGATGGTCAAGAATATGAACAGCAATTTCAGTAGCTGGAACAGAAGAACCAGTCTCCAAATACACTTTAGGAATGGCTCCATGCACTATTTGCTGTAAAAAGTCTGCACCTGAGCAAAGACTAGTAAAAACCAAGTACCATCAGATGTCTCCATAACAAAGATTGACAAACCAGACAGGTTCAGGCCCTTAAATACTATACAAAATCTCAGCTGCCACAAAGAATGAAAACAAAAACAAAAAGGTATACAGAAAAACAAAATACAAAATCAGGAGATACTTGCTACATGAAAAAGAAAATGCACAAAATGAGAAGGCAAAAATATTTTCTCTCTACACCTCAACCATGGATGACTCCTTAGCCAATATTATAATTTCTCAAGCGCTAAAAAAATTTACTAGCTAACTGCACAAACCTTGATAAAGAACTAGCCAAACCCAAGAGAGTTGGAGAAGTTACACCGTCAAAGTTGCTTATATTTACTTCCTCCTTCAAAGCTACATCTCGTAATCTCTGCTCCAAAAACAAGAAAGTTCCCAAAGAGAGAACAGAGATCATGCCAAAGTAATGAAAAGGGGGAATAACTGAAAATTATTAAACAACGGTCCAACAATGAGTGTCAAATATATACCTTAAGCCATGCCGAAACAGAGCATGAAAATGCCCTCAAAGTAGGTGACGGTAACCTGACAGATTTCTCCACCTTATTGACTACCACTTCTACCAGTCTTAAACATGTTGCAGCATACATGAATTGATTGAGAATGACATGTAGACTTTTCTGCGAAAGGTGAGTAACATATATTCCAGTTTTGGCAAGGTAAGTCAGTCTAACATCGTCCCAATAAAAAAAAGAACTGGATAAACCTTGTAATATGTGCAGTACACCTCGCACCTGAAATAATAAAATCAAAGAATGAAACTAGAATGTGGAAGCAACATGGATACAGTAATACAAAAGTATTTTATTGCTAGATGTACTAACAAATGAGCATACCAAGTCAACTTCGCATGTTCTCAAAAAGGAGATTGGTGCTGCAAAATGTACACCATCAGAGAAGGCACCATAGATCTTGTTGATTAAACTTACAGAAGGTGTCATCTCTGCCCCATGCACTGAATAAAGGAAACACAGCGATATGAGAGCCAAACAAAATATGTAGCAAAGTTGAATGAGTTCCAAATGGATGATGGAGAGTATCAGACACCAAAAGCCAAGTTTACACACGATGGGTATGTTTCCAAGGCCAATGCCATAAGGGTGAAAACACCCACCAAACTCTCTAGCAGGATTTTGTTTCAGTAGTAGTACCTTCTATAACCAATTAAGAAATCTACCAAGGCAAGCATGCAAACAGATACTTGTAACACAGAAGCTAAATCTCACAGAGTGCAAGGAGTAGAGGAATTATTGACTTTGGAAGTTTCAACCTTCGCATGCATACTATTGTGAATCTGTAATAAAGCGGGAATGTATGAACTTGAAGGCTAGTAAGATGGCAGTGATAGCAACAAATCCATAAGAAACACCGTTAATTTGCATAACTTCCGCAGCACTAAAGTCATACTCCCAATTGGTTAAATATAGGAACTTCCAGAAAAATGATTCTCCATTGTGTGGTGCCGCTGCAGCTTCTTCCCAACCACATGCGAGAAATGTCCCTTCTTTATGCCCATCCATATACATTTGAAAGACCGTGATTCAAACCCGAATTAGGCTAAGTGACAACACGGAAATTTGGTGAGAAACCACAAACCTTTCTTTTCTGTTCTTTTATCACAATCCAAAGGGCCTGTTAGGGCAGCCGTTCCCAGTTTGAGATCCACATAGGGCCTCCTTATTCGACAGATCTAATAGTGAAGGTTGATATGCAATCCCCTGGCATTAATGCCCCCAGATTAATAGTATCACACCCCATAGTACTGTATATCCTACACTTTGTGAGATTACATATTCAGGGTGTTCAATCCAGGTCATTAAATTCAACGAAACACCGGATATGCAATCCCTCGTGCATAAAATCCTATCCGAACGAACCCATCAAGTAAGAAGAAGAAAATCTAGTGCGAACCCATTAAGACAATGTTTATTATTCCCTCCATGTAGTTCAAATTGAACCCCAACAATCGTCTAAAATCGCATATAATTTCTCACAACTCTCGTGGTTGAAAGAATCGCGAGTATAACTGCTAGGGCACAAGCAATCAATCGCCCATTCGACACTTCTCCAACAGCATATATACGTATAAACACCTGTGCAACTTTATGTACCTACTGATATGCGTACACGAATTCGAATGTATGCACATGTTACTGTGTGTGTGCGCGCGCGCACTCAAAAAATTACCAATATCCATGGGAACAGAGGGAGTTGCGAGTGTCTACGCGCTCCGATTGAGTGGATCAGCATCTGAACCTCGACATTGCCGCATCGCCATCAAGAGGATGCAAAGATTTGAATTTTTAGAGAGGGAGAGAGAGAGAGAGAGAGAGAGAGAGAGAGAGAAGCAGAGATGGGTGAAGTTTCTGTCTTGTGCTCAGTGAGATTTTAGGAAAGTTTGTTTACTTCTCCGTACGTCGTCTGTCCGGAGATGGTGACAAGACGGCCGGCCGCTCTCGATCTTGCTCCTATGTCTGTGAGCAACGGCGGAAAAAGAGACCCGTATAAAGTTTGGGGAAATATCACTTTGACCTCACTGTACTTCGATCGAAACTCACTTGGATCCCCTGAATTATTTCCTTTACAATGGGCACATAGTTCTCAGTCAGGCAAACTAATTAGTAAAATACCTTGTGATTATACTAGCAGTTATTATAATTTTTTTTTTTTAATAATCAAGTATCTGACTGGTACGTGCAGCTCGACTAATTGAAAGGTAGTTCACCAAAAATAAATGAATGGTATTTTTCGTTGACTTTTTTTATTTTTTGATATGATCACATAAATTTATGCCTAATTATATTTTTTGAATATGTTTATCTCTAATAAGGGCTATAAAGGGTTTGAACTTTGGTCTTGTCAAACAAAATTTGAATCTCCACCGTTGAATCAATCCCTCGTTGGTAAATCACACACAATTTTACACACTCAAAAATGGTTTATTTTTTGCTTATTCAGTAAACTTCTTTTAAAATTCGAACCGTCAAATACGAGACGTACAACTGAGATCATGTAGCTCCGCAAACAATTCGCGAATAAGCCAACCTCATTCCAGGAAACCCATTTACCTATTCTCCTTTGAATTTTCAACTCCCCCTCAAATGAAAAATTAGAAATTTAAAAGCGAAATTTCTTTGTAACTCTTGAATAGTGTAACTCTTCTTCTCTACCCGCCATTATTTCTCTCTCTCTGTCAACCCAACCAAAGATTCCGGGAAAATTCGTCGATAACACCGCCATGCTTCTGCATGACTAACCATTCATGGGTTTGGAACTGTGCTGGATCAGATTTTGGGTTCAACCTCCAGGAACCGTTTCTCATTCATGAGATTCTTAACTCTGTATTTCTTTTCCATTTTTATTCTAATCTGTTGAACAAGTTTTGCTAAATCAAGATTATAACATTCATATGCGATTTTTCAATTGAAATGAAATATAAATTGGGTATACAATCTGAACAAAATTGGTAGTGTCAACCGTCAAAAATTTAATTGAATTTCCAATTGTGCTCTGTTCTTAAGCCCAAAACAGAGACTATGGCTAAGTCACCTTTATGTACCCCTTTTTATTGGTACATGCACTGAAATTCAGCACTAAAATTTTGGATTCAATAAATAAAACTTATTATTTGAAGAGTTGGAAAAAATACAAATCTGATGCTAGAAATCCCTTTATTTTGCGTTGAATCAAGTGAAAAGTGGCGGTGCTTGTGGTCGTATTCTAGATTCGAACCCACCAGCTTTTGAATCGAACAATTCCAGATTCGAATCCATTGTAGGTTCTCGACCTTGAATCCATTACACATTCTACACTTCGTTTTTGTCTCAACGATGTTCAGATCTGTGATTAAAATAAAAAAAACTCAACTTGAATCTAAAACAAGCATTCACTTTTACGTGTGAGGATAAAAAAGGGGAAGAAGAAGTGAGGTTGTACCGAAATAGGGAGCAGAATTATTAATCGTGAGCTATGTAGCACGGATATGACACGCCATCGACACGCAAATTTTCAAAAAATAGGAGACACGACACGTTGGGGACAAGTTATATATATATATATATATATATATATGTATGTAAATTATAATAAACATTCAAATAAGATAAAAATTTAATAATATTATAACCAAATAGTCCTAAATCTGATTAGAGAGAGAAAGAAAGAGAGAACACATACAAATAAAGAGAGTGTCCCTAAAGTGTTCTCCCCAAGGCCCCGTTTGATAACAGTGATAGGTGGATGGGATTCGTAAGGAGATGAGATTAGGATTGGGATTCGTAAGGAGATAGAATTGGTAATGAGAAGGGATTGATAATGAGTACGTTTGTTTGGAATGGGATTAGATGATGGGATTATTAATATCATGTTTGTTTGAGATGGGATTAGATGATGGGATTGAATTGATAGAAGAAATTGGTAATGAGAAGGGATTGGTAATGAGAAGGGGTTGGGTTCGGACTATGAATACTAAGTCCCACGGGGTATTGCTAATACCCCCTAATCCCCGGCTTCGTAATCCCAACGGACTACGAATCCGAACCAATTTTGAAAACCAAACGCAGTATTGTTAATACCTTCGACTTGGTAATCCAATCCCAACCCTTAAGAGCTTTATCAAACGGGCAAGTGTCCATAAAGTTTATACTTTGATCCATTTTAAAAGTCCTTATAATTACATTTTTACCCCCAAAGTAGCAAAATGTCCCTAAAGTGTTATGAAAGTGTCGGATCCCAAATATTGGGGAAAAAAAAAAAAAAAGACACTCCAGAAGAAGTGTTGGACACGTGTCCAAAGTGTTCAAATAGTGTTGGTGTATGAGAAGTGTCCGACACTAGCACGTGAGTTCCAACGAAGTGTTTGTGCGACATTGATTGTGAGCAGAACAAGAGAATTCTTTGCTGGTTTTGGGAAGAATTGGGTTTGTTGGGGAGAGAGAGGATGTAAAGTAGTCCAAACATAATCTCTCATATATATGTGAGGCCCATATGCACTAGTATTTATGGACCCCACATATATGTGCGAGGTTGTGTTTGATATTGTATTTAGATTATTGTGTATGTAACACTGTTGTAAGATAGAGAATCCTCAAGGAGCAATGTGTCACGTTGATGGCGAGTTTGCAGACTATGTGTTGGAATTGAGGTAAATTTGATTTTGAAAACTGTAGCCCCTATCTTTCTACTTTCAACAAAGTATCAAGGACCAGAAACTAGTTACAGATTTTGTTCGTTTGTCTCCTCTCCTAATCTTCTACATTTGTCTTTCAATGAAAACTACGGCTGCTTCAGCACTGACACCAACCGCGACTTCAGGATCTACAACTATGATCCCTTCAGCAGGATTTTCCATTGCGATTTTGATCACTGCGGTAGCACCGTCGAGATGCTGTTCTACTGCAACATATTGTATTGGCCTTGGTCGGCAATGGGCTCCATCCGCTCAACAACATCATGGTTTGTACTACTGCTGTGTCTTTTTCCAAGTTTGTAATACTCCATTTGTTGATAAAGAAAGTATAGTAGTTTGGACTCTCCTTTTTTTCTGCAGTAATTCTCTATTTTTCCTGTAGTATCCCACTGTATCATTTTTCCGAGTTTATGACATTAATAAATATAATAGGTCATGATTTGGAACGATCATAAGAGCCAGTGTATTGGGGAATTATCCTTTTGGTCGGAGGTTCACGGAGTTGGGCACTGGTGGGATTGGATCGTGGTAGTTCTAGAACAGAAGATCTACATTTACAATTTCGTCGACCTGGAGCTGGTGCATCAGATAGAGACAATTTCGAACCCGAAAGGGCTATGTGTTGATCAGTGTTTTCAAATCGGGATTGCATCGGGGAATTATCCTTTTGGTCAGAGTTTTGCAGAGTTTTGCACTGGTGGGATCAAATCGTGGTAGTTTTGGAACAAAAAATCTCTGTTTACAATTTCGTCGACTGGGAGCTGGTACATCAGATAGAGACGATTTTGAACCCGAAAGGGCTATGTATTGTTCATTGTTTTCAAATTGGGATACGTATCGCATAAGATATGTTTGTTGGAAGAGTAGAAGTTTATATTGTTTAATTGGACAATATTTTTGGAAAAGGAAGAATACTAAAGACAAGCTTGGGGAAGGAGAATATTTGTATTACACTTTTTTCTCAAACCTTTTTTTGGCTTTGAACAAAATGATTAGAATATATCCCTATTTATACTACCACATGGGAGGTTCTAGTACAAAGATATTTTAATAAAAGATAAATTTTGAGGTAATTCTAGAATTACACATGTGCCTAATTCTTATAAAAAAATTCTAAATATTTCATAAGAATATTATAGAGCTTCTAGAGTTAGATATATACTTTAGAATTTCTAAAAACTACATATTTATATCTTCTTCAAATAATATCTTCACATCTTTGGATTTTGTCAATTGAACTTATTTGGATTTAACTTTTTTGTACCAAAATACCAAATTTAGTTAATTTATACTTCAACAACGTTAATCATAATTAATATACAATTAAAAGGTAGATACACATAATAACACTAGCAAACTATGCTTACACATTTTAAAAAAAGAATTTAAAATACAAAATTCAACTCTCTCTCAACTGGGACCTATTACGTTAAACTTTCCGTTCCCTTTGTTAAGGAAAGAAAAATGAAGCAAAACACAATCGAAGTATGATTTTTTCTTCTATATAAGCCCTACATTGAGATTTAATTTCTATCAAATGATTTGAAAGATACCATAATTAGATCAAGTAATTATGTCAAGTTACCCGCAGACGTTTTATTAAATGAATGATTCAAGTTATTACATGAAATAAATACTATAGAGCATAGGACTCATATTTAAGTCCCCCTTAAATCATTTTCAATTCAGAGTGGTCTCTCGCTCAGTTTCGTCTGGTTTGAAGCTTCTCAATACATCGTCGCATACTGCCACCAGAGGGATTATACATTTATACCCACTGTACATCGATCCAAACTCAGTTGGATCCCCTGAATTATTTCCTTTGCGATGGGTACATAGTTGTCACTCAGGCAGGCTAACTAATTAGCAAAACCCCTTTAAATTATACTAGCAGTTATTAGTAATCTTTTGATAACCAAGTGTCTCTGAGCCAATTTACGCGTACCTCGACTAATTAAAGAATTTCAACCAAAATTAAGTGAATGGTACTTTTTGTTGACTTTTTTGATAGGATCGCGTAAATTCTTGATTAATTACCTGTTTAGAATATGTTTATAGGTCTAATAAGCGTGGGTTTGGATTAAAAAGTTGAATGGCTTATTTTTTTGTCCTAATTCAAAAAAAATTTGCATTTGTTTATTTTGCGTCAAACTTTTGTGACTGATTGATTCGTCTCGATGAGAGGAATCGAAATAATAAAAATTTTTGATCAAAACTCATAATTTTTTGAATAAAGACAAAAATAAGTTAATAGGTCAGCTCTTTTTTTTTTTACTTATTCTTGTCTTTTTGGAAAAAATTATGAGTTTCAATCAAAATTTTTTACTTTTCCAATTCCTCTTGCCGAGACGAATCAATAAGGTCACAAAAATTTGACGCAAAACTAACAAATGTAATTTTTTTAGATAATAAAAAAAAAGGGTTACTGTTCCACTTTTAAAACCAAATGAGGCCTAAGGACTATAAGGGCTCAAACTTGGGTCTTGTCAAACAAAATCCGAATTTTCACTACTGAACCAATCCCTCGTTGGTAAACCACACACAACGTTACACACTAAAAAAAGGGTTACTTTTTCCTTATTTAGTAAATTTTTTTTTTCATCATGATTTTATTATTTGTGGATTTATGTAGTCGAGACGAAATTAGCCTGATTTCGACCTGTGTTATCATTGTTTGTAACCAAAAGAGGGGGTGAAGGTATGTATCAATTTTTGGAACTAAAACGGTGTAGCATGGGCACTGCTGCATCTAAGGGGCAGCAGGCCCCGAGCAACAAGTTCCTAGAATTTTTTTTGGCAAACGAATTATTTTTAAGTTCTCGTTTTACGGACGTGACAATAGATATAGTACAATTTATTTACATGCCTACTGATACCGATCAAACTAAAAAGATGATTGGAGGTCCCATTTATCAATCACAACAGTTGAAAACTTGTCAACTCCCCAATTCAAAGATCATTGTTTAATTTTTCAGTTTAGTTACACTGCCAAATTGTCATCGACTCATGGCCTTATAATGTTATTTTTTCATACCTGGGCATCGGAGCCAACTTACACGCGCAACTCAATTAGTTCGAGGTCCCTGAGATTAATGATCGAGTAAAACTCCCACAAATGTTTTTGTCTTGCATTAGAATTTAAAGCGTTTCCCTCTCCTCAGGGGTAATGCTGTGCACATCCGGACCGTTGATCTTGGCAATTAATAGTCCGGATTGCACGGTGCTATGTGTGTTGATTGCCGGAATCAACGATCCGAATGTGCATAGTACCATGCATAGAACGGTGGTGTGTCACATTACATAGGAAAATGTAGTGAAATATTGATGATAAATAAAAGATCCTCCAAATTGCTACTTTATGTTGAGTTTTTGTTATTAAATAATATTGCAACCAATTGTTTATAAAACCTTCTGTACTGAACATAAAATTTTTGATGAATTATTCAATCAATTGGGTAATTTACTCAAAAGATCACTTTTCAGTATTAACCGTTTTAACTGCAAGTTTCAACTAGAATTACCGTTATAACCGTTCTAATTTCTTGATTCTTGAAAGCTTCACAGAAAACAGAAGCTAT